>WYDI02016173.1:0-20622 GCA_009867235.2 Psittacus erithacus
GCGGTGTTCAAGGCCAGGTTGGACAGAGCCTTGGGTGACATGGTTTAGTGTGAGGTGTCCTTGCCCATGGCAGGGGGATTGGAACTAGATGATCTTAAGGTCCTTTCCAACCCTAGGTATTCTATGATTCTAAAGCGTTTACCTAGTATTCTTCCTCTCTCCATCATTCCTTTTTTGGTTATGCAGAATATAAACAACTGAACAATTCACAAGGTGAAATTTATGAACCAAATTTTAGCATGGTTGCTGTCAAAACAATAGTCAATAGTGAAGGAAGAGATAGGGATGTAAGGGTGAGGACTGGGCCTTTCCTCACATGAAGTGGTCTTCAGGTAATAAGTCTGAGATGACACAGAGGAAAAGAGCTGCTTGGTGAACCAAGCGTCAATATTATTGTACCTGGGAGAAGAAGCAGTAGGAATAGGAGACAGATCTGTCTTGGGAACCACTTCTGATATTGATACCTGATTCATATTAAAACTGTCTTCAGGTTGGGCTTAGTAGCTAATCAGTGTGGAAAAGCAATACTTGGAAGCATCTCTGTTTACTTGTTTTGCCAGAAGGAAACCATTAAACTTGGTTTCTATTTCATGCAAACATTGATAGGATATAATTTGTCATGATGGGCATCTTGCCGAGTGTATAATCTGGGGATGTGCTAGAATCTGTCTCTTTTCAGGCTGGCTGCAAATATCATTTTATAAACTGGATAATCGAGCAGTAATCATCAATGTCACATTAATGGAAGGCTAACTTTCCTCCCTCTTCAAGAAGCTGAAACAGTGTTAGCGTGTTGCAGAATGGTCAAATGTCATATATACTATACTTTATACTTGAAAATTAAAGTGTCTTCTTGAGTTTTAGAAATGAATTGGTAACTCATTCCTCACACAAAGCTCTCTTGATATCAATGGAAATGCTATGTATAACAAAGTGAATGTATCTTAAGCCGTCACCTTCTCATCTCCTTTTCTAGGGATAAATTCAAACAGAAATATGTATATCTAATACAGAGACTATGAACAACCAGGAACTAATACCTTTCTCAGCACTCTAAACACTCCAGATTAAAGCTGGTGCATATTTTGCTGAGAAAAAAATGCAAGTGTATATTAAAACAAATTTTTATTACTGCTGTAGTTTATTATATTAAGAAAGTAATTTTATAAAAATTCTTCTAGTAATGAAGATATTCTAGATCATTATATTGTCTTGTAGTTCATGGAGCTTGGTATATTGAAGAATGAAGCCCAAAACCGTACTTCGGAATACTTTGAAAGCATGGCATGTGCAGAGCATTATGTTAATGTTGTAAAACTTATCAATATCTCTAAGAGATTTCTAGAAACTATCCTGCTGCATAAAAAAGGTAGTAAAGGAACTTTTTCTGACCGTACTAAAGTTACTGAGAAAGGGGAAAGTTCATGAACTCAAAGAAGCTGTCAGGATAATCAACCTTGGTTGCCAAAAGTGATTCATACTTCTCTGAGGAATAACCCATACTGATTTGATTAAAGAAGTCTGGCAGATCATGATCTTAAAATTGTCTGTACCAACACTTATGGATGAAAAGTTGGCATCATATTTTCCAGCACAGGACAAGAGCCTGTATTAGACAACAGGACTGGATTAAAGATCTGAAGTAATTTAACCAGGCTCTCCCAATACTATATGGGTTCTTCATGTAGAAGATGATTGCCTGCTGGACAGAATCATGGAATCATCATAGAATGGTTTAAGTTGGAAGGGACCTTAAAGATCATCTAGTTCCTGCATGAAAGTTCTTCATTGCTTTATGAATTGTTTTCTCTGAAGCTTTTATCGTTCTAAATAGATGGTAATTAGCACTGCTATGGATGACTCTGCACTTACTAGTCCTGACATTGTCCCAGTGAGAACATGAACAGAAGTTCCTCCCTCAAGTCAGATTTGCATAAATCATCTCAAAGACTCACAGACTCAATCTCCTCTGGATGGGAGGAAAATAAAAGCCTCCTTACCAAAAAAAACCATGTCATTTCAAGACTTTGAGACTTAATTAGGACCACTGAAAGAGGAACAATGTATTAGAGGTACATTGTACTCAAAAAATGCAACAAAGATACTCTGGGACACAACAATCCATGAAGATTTTATGAAGAGGAAAGATAAAAGAAAGGTTAGACAGATCTTCAGTGTGCTGAATGTGATGCACATTTTTTATAGAATAACTGAACTGTGCTTAACTCAATTTAAAATTTTACTTTGTGGTTGACCTTTTCCAGATTAATGACACTGTTTCAGTGGTAGGACACAGGAGACGTGCCAGTTACAGTGACTGAATAAAAACATCAAGAGAAACTATATATACTGTTGCCTAGCAGAGAACCAAAACATTTTTTCCTGAAAGCCACATGAACTTATTTTCCAGGTCTTAAAAATGGCTGTTTGTTGAACATCAATAGAAAGGAGCTGGAAGAGAGAGGTGATTTGTAGAAGTTATGCTTTGGACAGTGATGATAATTATTATAATGACCCCATATTATTTTTATATGGAAATAAAAATTGAATTTGAAAAATAGTGCCAAAGAATTAAGGTCACACTCAGCTAGATAATTTAAAATGTGCTTCACTTCACTGAATTTAGTTACCGTCTCTTTAAGATCTTTCTACCAATTTCCAGATGTTACCTCAAATCTGATATGAGTAAACAAAGACTCTTTATCTTTTTCCTTTTAATCCCTTTTACCTTCTTTCTAATTAGGCTGAATAATGCTAACCTGTCCCAGAACCCAAGCATAACCTTTGGTTTGGGCTTTCCTCCAAATCTTCACATCCAGGCTCTGCGTGTGTCTTTGTCATCTGAGACCTCTGTTCTGGGCTGGGATGAATCTGCCTCTGAACATGCTAGTCTGTGTATTCTGACTATATACAGACAACAGAAGCAAGTAGTTTAGATTAGATAAATTCATGGTAGGCTGTAGTTGGATAAAGCAAATCCCTATTTGAGATGATGAGGGCCTGGATTTAGCAACATGGAAGAATAGAAAAGGTGAAATATGAAAGACGTCTGGAGCTAATAAGAACTTCTTCCCCCCTTCCTTTTTTTTTTTTTTTTTTTTTTCCCCTAGAGAAAGGCAGATCCATGACTTTTGTTCTCCTCAGAACAGAATTAACATACATGTGTTGGAGGAATATTACTGAAAAGAAGCTGCCCAAAGTGTGAGTATTCAAACAACAATGAGCTTTGATGATGGCAATGAAAACCACAGTGTTTACACTAGACAAGGAATGGATGCAGTAAATAAAACCTCAGTCAGAGGGGGCTGCTAACTTTTGCTAGAGGGAATGGGCTGAATGTGACAGTTCATGTTCTCTTTAGTCCCTAAAGACTTCAAACTGTAGAAGTAGGCTACCACCCGTGAAGATTGTGCTGTGCTCATAGCCTAGTATGCAGACTTATTTTCTCATGATTTGAGAATTGCTTTTGAATCCATAAATTTTGTAAAGCACCAGGGCAATTCCTTTCATTTGATGACGTTGAAAGTTAAAATCTGTCAATGCAGCTATTTAATTTTCAAGATATGGAGTAATCTGGCATATGAACTGTGTGGATTTTTTGTTTGTTTCATGTCTATGACATACAAAGCAGGAATTTGTATATTATAGAGAGAGGGGGAGAAAGGCATCTAATTTTCTCATGTTTTGTATTTTAAATGATCTTTTCTGTTTCTGTGGGAAAGAAGCAGTGCTTTCAATAATAACTTTTTTCTTTTCTATTTTTTTTCTTTTGTAAATAACCAAAATAGAAACTTATTTTTAAGCAGGAAATAATCAGTTGAGCTATCTTCTAATTTCTTTAAAACTTGATTCCAAGATCAGCTATCCTTTCCTAACTAGTTTCCTTCTTTTCTTTCCATTTTTATTTTGGGTGACTGTTCTGTCTTCTCAAAAACACTGATAGTAAGCATACTAGCAATAGTGGTGTGCTTACCAGACTGAAGATGTAGTTGCTGTATTCCTTATGGAATTATTTCCAGAATGCCTCCATACAAGGAATATACCTACCTTGCACTCATACTATGAATATATTCAGTGTACATCCATGTACACAACTGGGTGTTGTGATTTCTTTTCAAGTGGAATTTTTCATGCTCTAAAATTACCCCATCAATACAAGATGAAGTGATTAGAGGTAGTGATAGAGCCAGAGACTTCAATTTCTACAACACCAGGACTCTGTATATGAGGTATTGACCTCCATTTGCAGATTATTTTTTGGTTTGCTGATATGGATTCCAATTACAATTAAAATGGATTTTTATTTATATGAAAGAGGGCTAGGAATATTAATAGGCTATACAGATGATACTTCAATGAGTGTAATTTCTTCAGGCAGACAAGGTGCATAAATATATTCCATGTTTCCAGATATTTTTCTACTTCTCTGGCAATTTGAAATACAAAGTTCCCATCTGCCTCTTTCAAACTTATTGGGGTTTTTTTCACCACATTGTGAAAAAGAAAACAACAAAAACTGCATGAAGTCTTTTTTTCTTTTTTTTTTTTTTCTTTTCAAATGAATATTCATACAAGCTGTGCAGTCCAGATATCCAAAATCTCTGTGTGGTATTCAGTGCAAAGGTTAACCCAATTTCAGAAAGACTGTAGTTAATAGATTTCATGGGCATTACTTATGTAAAATTAGCATCTAAGTGAAATAGGAAAACATCACATGAAAAACAAACAAAACTGTCTTGCAAAAAGATGTCTTAAGCCCAAACGAAACAAGAATATCACTGAGTCTAGTTAAAAATCGAGGGAAAAAATTGGAAGAAATTTGCAGGGACCTTTGCCATTTTGTTTTACAGAAAATGAATGGATGTGTTCCCATTTCTGTGGAAAATTTTGGAGGTACCTCACATAATTTATAATTGATTTTCCACTAAACTGTTGAAAAACCTTTTTTTTTTTTTGCTTTTGCTACTAAAGTGCAGCACCAGCAAAAATCTGCAGAACAACTTGGCAAATTCTTCAGAAATTAACTCTACCTCAAAAACTTGAAAGTACGATGCATTTTTTTGTTTTGGTTTGGTTTGGTTTGGTTTGATTTGGTTTTTTTGCATTTGAAAAATAGAATACCATGAATGCGTGGAATATGTTAGTTCCACAATTCAGTAAAAGGCAGTAGTATTGTAGTTACAGCAGTACATTTTAGCAGAACATTTCAAATGACACTGAAATAAATTTTATTCTTTTTAGATCTGAAATGTAATAGAAGTTTTTTAGAGCTCATGGACCTAACTTATGACTTAAGGCACCATACACCAACAGGGCCAAACCTGCAGTCAGTTTGCTGTTTCCTAGATTTTTAAAAGTCTGGATATTAGAACTTCTTAAAGAATCATCCCATGGGTTTTATTACTGTGTAATGAGACTTTCACCTCTGCGTTGCTGACTGAATTTTCTGTAACAGCAAAAATGCTTTATTATCTAGAGAGCAGTTAAAGGAATCAAAAGTTTCATTTACTGTGTGAGAACTTAGCCCACAACTTGAATGTAGTATAAAGAGCAATTAGAATTAACCTTAACTGAGAAGTTCACCAGAAATCAAAGAGAAACACGTATATTTTTCCCTTAAAGTATAGTTCGATCTGCCCTGATTTGATGCCTCATATTTAGTATAGATGGGAGTTAGATGTACATTTTTACTGTTCATTTTGTAGCCATGCAGTAGAGGAAAAAGTCTTTGACTAAGACTGGTCCTGTCGAATAAAATACACATTTTGCAGCTGCTGTCAGTGGGACCAGCAATCCACCCTTAGTTCCATAAAAATCAACCTGAAACAATTCTTGTTGTGCTACACTAGTTTTTCAAAACTATCTCCAAAGCACCTTTTGCAAAATTACTTACTTAGTAAGCTTTAGAAACACCTAAATTAAAGGGTTGCACGTGCTCTCTCAAGCTACAAACAGTAAGCCACCGTGTATACCCTGAAGCTCTTGAGAAGATGTTTTAGTTAAGCTGTGGTATTAGTTCTGGTCATAGCACTGATTTGAAAAATAATGTGTAAAATTAGTTTTACTGCTAGAAATCTTTAATTTGCTCTGGTAAGATTTTCAGATGCTCTTTGAAAAAGTTTTCTTTCACTGTAGATCCATTATAGATCTTAAAAAGTACAGATCTATCCTTTTTTGCTCATTTCCTGACAGCTAATATTAAATTATACATATTAGATTGCTAAGACCAAGTTTTGCTCAACCTTATGTTGAAAATGCCCATTTCTATCTCCATCTTGATAGAGAGTCAAAGCTGGATATTGCCATGTTTTCTGAAGTGAAAACCTTCAAATACCTGAATATTAACTGAAAATTCTCAACTGAAATCCTGATTACCCGACAATATTGTTGCCACATGATGTCCAAGACAATGGTAACTACCTTCTAGATACAAATGTTTAAAGCATAGGAATTATAGCCAGTTTTGTACTTCAAATAGAGTATTTCTGGTTTTGATAAAATCCAGGATTAAGAAGTTGATTCCTGCCACTAATTAAAAAAAAAATTCTCGATCTTTGACATAGAATTTAAGGTGGATTTTCTTCTTGCAATGGTCTTCTACACTGGGTATATCTGTTATTCCTACTTTAGTCAGTTTTTGGTGAAGATATCTGATTTGTTTGAGCTCTAATCACATATTTATATGATGGACATCAACTGAACTTCCGTTTTCAAGGTAACACCTGTCTGTAAGTCACTAAAGGAAAAGTATGAAATCTGACTTTGGGTTAGCAATCTATTCTCGTATTATTTCAAGTTTCAAGCTAATTGTCAGAGAAGCATCCACCCTCTAGATTCTGGCAGTGATTCAAGCCTTCTATGCTCAGAGGTTTTTGCTACAGTGTAGTTTGACTGTGAATGTTCTCATGCTGGTATTTGTGAGCATGACATGGCTTCATTTACTAAAACCACCTTAGAAGCTTACATGGTGTATGTGACATAATTATTTAGGATGCTAATTTTACTTCTTTAAATTTGATGAGCTGCAAGGCTTGATGGAGTAATTTTTATTTATTAATTGATAAGTTGTGTAATAATCTGATTTCTTATTTAATGTTCAAATTTCTGAATTAAATTGTTCTGTATATTCACAAAGACAGAACTATATGGGAAACTAGTGGCAAAAGAACTCTCAGCCCTTCCCCCTGTATCTAAAAAAGAACATCATATCTGTTTTCAAGTTACTGTATCCCAAAGGAAAATTGCTGTGTAACTTCTATTCTCTCTCAAATAAAGTTCTTCATCAGTTACAAAATAATGGCCAAAGATTTATTCTATAGCTCCTTCAATGCAGACAAAAATAAAATCACGTAAGTACCTTATTAAGAGCTGAATATTAGTGTTAATTTCGCTTTTTTATGATTTCTTTTTAGTTACTCTTAAAATGATTCAAGTAGGGTGACTTGAATGCAAACTCCTCTGTGTAATTTGTGTTGTGGTTTTTCAAAAAGATGAACTTTATAATGTAATGAATTATATATTGGAGGAGACCTTTGACTCAGATAAGTAAACAGGTTCAGAGTAGGAAAGTGCAATCAAATACAGGAATTAATAGTGTTTAGTGTGATCCTCTGCTGCTGTACAAATACAAATACAGATGCAAATGGGTGAAAATTATCCTGGATGTGAAAGTGGTAATATCAGCTATTCTACTTCTTTCTAATTTTAATTCATAAAAACCTCTGATATGCACAGAAGAAAGGTGAAATACTTCAAACTAAATTTTCTTCCTTTCTTACGTCTCATATTTTCATCTTCTGTGATACCCTTTAGTTGTACAATGTCACTCTCATTCAACTGACCATTTTTATTTTTCGCTCTAATTTCACCTTGCTTTCACCTTTGTTACTCTTTTCTGTCATAAAATCTGCAAACACTATTTATCTTTTTGGAGTCAGTGATTCTCGTTGAACCAAATTTCTACCCATGATACTACCAACAATGAGATGCAATAAATATCAAATAATACAATGTTGATTCTTCACTGATTCAAGACATGGAAGAAAAAATATTTGGATTGCACAGCATCAAAGAAATTATTGCTCCTTAGTAATGTGCTGCAGAAATTGGAAGCTCAGGTAGCTTAAGATCTTTTGACATGTTAGAGTTATTATAAGCAAGAAAATTCTGACATGTTGCATTATAAGTTACTTTTCAAAATTGTTCATAGCTTTGCTAAAATTAAACTGCTTGGGTTGGAATTTCCTTGTCTGACTGGAGTTGGTTTTATTAATTTTAAGTTTCAGTTTCTCAGAAGGTAAGTTTTGCACATTGTCTTACACTTGTTGCCATGACAATGATCATGAGTCTGATCTTTTAATTAGGGACTTGTTATGTGCAAGAAGAACAGTTTGAGTTTTAGGGATGGATCATTTACTTGCCCTTGAAAATTTGACCAGTTTTGACCAACTTGTAATTCTTTGACTAATGTTTACACATCCTCAGTGCAGTTTTGTTAATAAATTTTCACATACATTTCATGAATATTCCCCATGTCTTAGGCATGTCTTATCTTCTCAGAGATCCAATGGACAATTAAAACTGAAACATTTTCAATCTCATTGAGGAAAACATTCAAATTGATTCCCTATGCAATTTTTTTCCAAGATACTGCATGAAGTGTCTATGTTATGCAAAATTTAGTGATTTCCATGCTAGCTTGAAATCATTGGTTATACCACTGTTGCACAGGCAAATATGGCTTTTCTTGCCTCTACATGGGGTTGACCTGCACTGCTTCTGATCCAGGGTTAGGAAGTTACGGTTTAAGTATCTCTGCATTTTCCTGCCTTACCTGCTGTAATTATATCCACATCTTATCTGTATTCTCCATAATTTTGTGCTTGCTCCTGAAATATCATGGAGAAGGTAGAGAGGAGAAAGGGTGTACAAGAAAGTGGAGCGGAGGCTAAGGGTGTACAGTCAGAATCCTGGAGATGGAGACAGAAAAGTAGCACAGGGGGAGCATGGAGATGTGCTGAGCAAGGAAGGGTCTGAAGATTTGGAGAGAAGGGACAGCAAACACAAGAGCAAATATTTTTGGAAATCTAGTCCTTGCCTGCCTGTCTTGTCTGTTAAGTAGGTATGGAAACCCTTAGCACATTTTATTTCTTGACATTCATCAGTGTCAGGCTCAGACTGAGGGTGATAAACCTTCTATAATAGAGCAACTGCATCAGTGGAAGAAGTAATAGCTACAATGCCATCTACCTAGACATCTGTAAGGTCTTAAATATGGTCTGCAATGGTATTCTTGCTGCTAAATTGGCAAGATACAAATTTTGACTGTTAGCAAACGAATTGGCTGATGGCCACTTCCAGAGCTATGTTCAAGGTCTGAGTGGAAACCAGGAGCAAGTGGTGACCCTCAAAGTTCAATACTGGGACCAATACCATTTAATATCTTCATCAAACACATAGACAGCGCACCCTCAGAAACTTTGCAGACAACACCAAGCTGAGTGGTGCAGTTGATTCACTAAAGTAAAGGGATAACATCCAGAGGAACTTCACAGGCTTGAGGAAGATGTCTGTGTGAATCTCATAAAGTTCAACAAGGCCAACAGCAAGGTCTGGCACTTAGGCTGGGGCAATTCCCAGTATTAGGTCACACTGAGGCATGAACAGACTGAAAGCAGTCCTGGGAAGAACTTGGGTCTACTAGTAGATGGAAAATTGAAAAATTGGACATGAGCCAGCGATGTGCACTTGCAGCCCAGAAAGCCAATTGTAAACTGCATCAAAAAAAACCACAGGCAGCAGGTCAAGAAAAGGGATTTTCCCCTTCTACTTTGCTCTTGTGAGACTTCACCTGGAGTACTGCATCCAGCTCTGGAGTCCTGTGTATATGAAACACATGGACCTGTCAGAGAGGGTCCAAAGGAGGCCACAAAGATGATTAGAGGGCTGGTGCACCTATCTTATGAAGACAGGCTGGGATAGCTGGGCTTGTTCAGCCTGGAGAAGAGGAGGCTCCAGAGAGACCATATTGCATATTTTCAGTATATAAAGAGAGCTTATAAAGGAGACATTTTACCAAGGTCTGTAATGACAAGACAAGGAACAATGGTTTTAAACTGATAGATTTAGATTGCACATAAAGAAGAAATCTTTTAAAATTAGGTAATGAGACAGTGGAACAGGTTACCCAGAGAATTTGTAGGTGCCCTATCATTGGAATTGTTCTAGGTTAGCTTCATGGGGCTTTGAGCAAAGTGATAGTGAAAGATGTACCCTAGGGGTTGGACCAGGTGATCTTGAGAGATTATTTCGAATCCAATCATTCTATGATTCTAAGAGTCTAAGTTTCTATTCCTGCTATTTATTGTGTAAGCTCAGGTTGTAAGGGACTGCACTGTGCCTCTAAAAGTTGTGATTTAGATGAGGACCCATAGACTACTTCAGGTCAGACCTCTAGCTTTTAAGATAAATTTCAGGAGACTACACTGAAGTTGCAAAGTACTTCAAAGCTATTTTTCCAGTAGACTTGTGTGTATATATACCAATGATGTTTTTATCTGTGCTTTTGAATGCTATACGCTTATCTTTGCTCCACTGATGAGGCAAAGTTGTTAATAAGTTATGTGACAAAATTAGTATATTTGAACTGCTAGGAAGAATGGTTTAAGATACGTCAGGTTTGTGTACCCAAAGAAGAACTAATCTAGATTTTTGTGATGAGCATATTACTTCTGACAAATAACAGGGAAATTATTCTTTATAATGCCATTCAAATTATCACCTTCCAGTTTCAATGTCAGTTTTGTAAAATGAACAGGACAGCCCATAGTTTTCAGAGCTATTGTTTCACAGTTATCTTATCCTCCAGAATAAAAACTATATAATAGGCATTTTACCTGCCTTTTTTGCATGTATATTTTGCTATCTATGAGAACTAGACAAAAACTGTATTTCTAAATTACAAATATAGAAAATAGTGGGTGGAGCAAATCTGGAAGCTAGTAGATCGAAGACTGCACAAACTATCTGCTTTAACAATTGTACGTTGTTATACAAATAGATTAGCAAAGCACTTGGTACTGGGGACTGAGCGTATATACTATCTACATTTCCAAGATCTCACTTTGGTGAAGACTTAGTAAGGACCCCTGCACCAAAACTGTGTAGTCTGAAAATCAGCAATCCAAAAGATCAGACCTTCAATGTCTATCTCTTCCTGCACTTTATGGATGTGATTGATAGGATGCACATTCCAATCTGATGCCCAGCCCAGGACTGTTGAAGTTATAAAAACCAAAATGGCCAGAATGTTTACTGTGGGAAAGAAAAAAAGAGTTAAAAAGCTGTGCAGCCTGAGTGGTGCTTTCTTACCAAGAAAGCAAGAGACAAGGTGAGGGGCATTGCTTGCCCTTAATTTCAGCTGCACATGGCAGAGGAGAAGGGGGTGTGAGGGTAGGGAAGTGGGCTAGAGCTCACATTGGTTTTGTGCAACTTTGTGGTAAGACTTTTATAAAAGACAGCTGCATGGAGCCATCTGATTACTCCCTGTTGAGTGAAAAGGTACCCTCAAGAAGGAAATCTTTTGCCCCTAGTGAATTAAGAGCTTCTCTCCTGTTCCCCTTTTTTCAGTACTGCAGTGAAATAATTAATTTATTCTGTATTTATGCTTTTGGCTGAAGCACCTATACCTAAAGCTGCTACACCCTTACAGGCTAATGATGGGCCATTAACACCCCATGGCTTGCATACCCTGCCTTAAAGGTCCTCACAGCTGGACCTCCTCAGTCCCAGCAACTACCTCCATCCTCCCACTCACAGTGCATTCAGCAGCCAAGCTCTTTGCATACCTATTCCCCTGCAAAGTGAGAGAGGGACCACTGTTCAGCAGCCCATGGCTCAGGCATGTAGCTTTAAGTAACAGCCAAAAATCTGAGTGGGAGGAACACCTGCAGCTCTTCAGAAATGGGTCAGCAAAAGTGTTCAAACAACAACAAATTTTTATTCCCTGAGAGGGCCAACATGACCTATAACAGGTCAGGAGATGAAAAGGGAGGGAGATGTTGTGGGGTGGGGATAGAGAATGAATAAGAAAAAGAAAAGTAAGAGAAGGAGACAACATGCCCACCACTCAGAAATTCCTCAGTAAGATAGCATGGCTGGCTAAGCACTACAAATACCCCCAAAATGCCAGGGCAGCAGTTTTTATACACCTATGCTTATTGGGAGGACTAGAAAGGTTCCAGTAGGTGCCCTGCTGTGTTGGAGCCAGCTGACATGCCTTGCTTCCCCTGGGGCAATTTGAATGTCTAAAGTGTGTTTCTGAGTACTGATGATGAATAGCGTTCATTCTGGGGAATGGAAATCCCAGGTTAGGGCTCAACTGAAATTTCTCCTCTTGTGTCTCCTGCAGCTGGCTCACACTTTATAGCCAGGGAGCAGGGTTTTTTTGGAGGGACACCAAAAGTGTCATAGGAGCCACTGCTCATACAGTTTCTTCAGATCTTCTTGCTCTCAAGCCTATGTAAAAGTGTGCTGCAATCTGTTCTCTAGGTGGCCCAAGAACTGTTATGGTGCCTGCTGCTTCTATCTCTTATTCCCACCATTCTCAGCACCCTCAGGTCTGAACTAGTGCATCCTCAACAGCACTTTGTGTGCACTGGTGGGTAGTCACCTGGACCAGAGTTTCTGACTTTGCTCCACAATCTGAACATACGTGGTAAGCAGGGATGAGCGGGGAACTTGCTTCAAATGTGACAGTAACACTCTAATATACATGTATACATGTGTACATGTACATGTCTGTCCCCCAAGGCCTGTTGTTTGATCTGCTTTACTATCAGTTTTTATCTTCCTTTTCAGGTGAATATTTCTTAGGTTATTGAAATTTACCATCAAATTTTCAAAGAGGTAATGTTGGAAACAAGCAAGACAGCTTATTGGACCAACTAATGACAAATATCTCAGCTTATATTATGTAATTATTACAGTCACAATTTCTTTCTGAAAGAGTTTTGGTTTCTTTTATCAAATTCAAGCTAATTGTCATTGACTACTATATTATAAGATGTGAATTTCAGATTTTTGTTTTAATTAAGCCATTTTCACCAGCACCATTGTAAAGATGATATCATTATTTTGCGTATCTTTGTAACAATTAATAAGATTCTTTATGTGTTGTTTTATTTTTTATTTGGTTTTGTCTTCTAAGTCTGTGTTATGAATTTCTTTAGTGCCACTATTTAGGCGTCTGCTGTTCACATGTTGTGTCTTAAATGACCTTCGAAATAGTCAGCATTTTTACTTAGTAAATTTCACTTTTTTCTTCAAGGTGATGAACATTTACTACAAGATTCTCTCTTTGACTATGTTGACAATTTTCCAATCTTCTGGAATTTTTTTAGTGTTCTTCAGTGTTTGCCAGAAAAATTATATTAGTAATTTGGAGGTTTACTTAGCTAAGAAGGATTTATTTAAGATTCTTGAACCTAACATATCTGAGTCTGTGGTTTTGTAAATGTTTAATTGTCACAGAGGCTATTCACATCCTCCGTTGCTCCATGGCTAGTTTTTTAGTCTATCAGCAATACCTTAAGAAGTAGATACAGAACTTGTTTCATTTCAAATGCCACTTCAATACCTGGTGATTACGCTTCACCATTTTTCTGTCTGAATCTAGCTATTGATTTATAATTAATTCACCGAGTTTATTATTTCTGGATTTTTTTTTTTAAATGCCTTACTATTTATAATGTATCGATTTATGACAAGTCAGTCATTCAACTTACTGACTTCATTACTCATTTCTATTTGTAGTTTGTAATAATTCTCATTTCATTGGTTTTTAATTCTCTTTTTGTATATACATATACATGCATGTAAGTATGCACATGTACTGTATGCTTGTGTATGTATACAGGCGTAAATACACAGTTTCTGTAATTGCTTTCACCAAGAATTATATCTTCTTGGCTCAAATATCTTTTTTGAATCCAGGGAATTTTGGCTTCTTGGGCATTCAGCAAGATACTCCTGAAAAAGTCCCAGTTGTTTTAGCACTTCTTCAGTTAAATGTGTGTTCCCAACTCTAATCTCAACTGTTCCTCTAAGGTTCCAAAAGAAAAGAACCAACAAGAGATATTTCAGGTTGGGGACATATCCTGTTTGCACTAAATAAATCAAACCTCATTTCATGAGGCAATTCTTCAGTTTTTCAATTTTTATAAAAGCCATTAAATGTTCCTGAGGTCCATTATGGTGAGTAATTGCTAGCGGACATTACTGAATTAGTTGATATCACATGCAGGATTTCTGTGTTGAGAGAAAAAAAAAAAAGAATTATTTTTAGCAATTTCTGAAGTTGTATTATTGGCTGTGTAGACTGATAAAATGATCTGCAGGAGGAAAGACAGAGTAACAGATTTTTTGTTTCTGCTTTTAATAGCAAGGGTTTTTGAAGGGAAGCTTGCCCTATAGTTTTGTGAAATGTGGTAGTCTGTTGTAGATGCATCCTACTTTGATTTTGCTTAATTAATACTTAAACCACAGACACTGCAGAGTCCACTCAGTCATCTATGACTTTGTAATCATGTAACAGGGTATTGGATGCATAATATCACCACCATCAGACCTGGTTTTCCACTGTAGCTTTTATGGAACACATTAGGCATGAAATGCAAACTTCCAAAACCCATAGGATACACCCGATCAAGTTTCTCTATTACTAATCACATAACTTCTTTTCTCTTATGTGACTACTTCCAACTTTCTGAGCTCCACACTGTTATGAATAGTATTCATAATACATCTTAGCATACTTTGCTTTGGTTTGTCATAAAAAAATTATGCTTTTAGTTGGCTTATGTGCTTGGATATGTATGTTTTACTCTGTCATCATGATTCTCTCTTTTCACATAGTTTGAGTAGATTAAGTCTTCATGACTACTTCGTCGATCAACCAGAAGGCAAGTACATATTTTGCTGAGATGAAGGCCATAAAACCATGTGATCTTTTATTTCCTTAGAGGTTATGTTGCTGATTTCTTGAAATAAACTCTTCCTTTACTTCACCTATCACCCCTACTATTGAACTCCATTATCTTCTGCCTATTTTTTAATCTTACTTGAAAAACAACATTTCTAACTTGTCAGCTGGGTTAGCTTATTTCAGCTTTTCTCAGGTCCCGGACTGATGAAAGTTGTTAGTGGTTGAAAATCACCTGAAATAAATAAATATTCCTAGCTTCAAAGCTTTATAATTGCCTTTAGTGTTTCCTGTTGGATGGGAGAAATCATCTAGCTGTCTGTGGTGTATTGTGGGATAATCTTAGGCACATGCCCAAGATATTTCTTGGGCACTTCTGAGTACCCTCGTTTGAGCTGAATGTCATCTCTCTAAATTTTCCTCTGCTGAACTAATAGATTAGTTTTTAAAGGCTGTTGTTTTCCAATGTCTTACTTGGTATCAGGTAGTTATTTGATACTTCCAGATGGGAGAATATACTCTAGAGACTCTTAAAACTGGCAGTGAGAACAGACTGGTCTATATTTTCTCAATTGACTTAGTTGCTTTGTTATTGAAAGACTGAAAGATCTGCTATGATATTGAACCAGCCAATCCACTGGGGAATGTATATATGCACAGTATATGAATTTTAGTATCATTTCTTCCCCATTTTGGCTACCAGACTGAACTTCATGTAGAGGTAAACAATTTCTCTTTGCAAGGCAGGATACAGATAATACTAGATTTGGTGTTGGTCATAGAAAATGATGACTGTTCATCTTTGTTGCTATAGCAAAACCACATGTATACAGCAAAACTTATAAACACTACTCTGCAAATTCTGATGGAAACTCTGCTGCTCTTCTAGTTATACTTCACAGTGCCTATATTAGCTGGCTTTTATTCATCATTTAAATGAGTCAAGAATTGTCAGCAAAGTTCAAACACCAGATGAAGATCATATACCTAAGGTGATATGTGAGAAAATCAGTGATACATTCCTGTAATTGTTCATAAAAGATCCAAACAGGAGGATTTTACTAGGCTATACATTCAGTTTTTTCCTCTCACAACGTTATACCACTTAAAGTCTACCTTTGGTCTCTCATTGTTTGCTGCCCTGGCTGCTCTATAGCCTGATACTGCTCCTTGTTTTGGAAGCATTTTGAAATCATTATGCCTTTGTTTTCTGCAAGGCAAGATTTATAGGGAAGGTAATATCCTTTATTAGACTGTTTGTTTCATTTGGGAAAAATGGACATTCTTGTGGGGTCAAAGTCCCTTCATTACACTCCTTTTCTGCCTGGTTGGCTTTTCCATTTCTGAGAGCTCTGCTTAAAGAAAACAGGCCTGCTCATTTTGTCCTTTTCAGTTGCTACATTTCCTTCCAGTGTAACAGAGACAACACACCTACCCCTGTTCTCTGGTGAAGACTCGCCTTCTTTGGTGGAGACTTGTGTTCTTTGGTGGAGACTCATGTTCTTTGGTGGAGACTTGTGTTCTTTGATGGAGACTCCTGTTCTTTTGTGGAGATTTGTGTGCCTGTTTTTCCAAAATCCAAAATAAAAACAATAAAACCAATTTTAGGCCAAACATCTGTATTTTGGCCCTGGTATATGGAAACCTCACTCCCTTCAGGTTTTTTGGAAAAAGTCCTGGACTGATATGATCAGCTTCTTTTCTTAAAGGAAAAATAAAAATCTGACCTGCCTGTTGTATGAGGCAAAGAAAGAACCTATGGAGAATATTAAAATATGTATTTATTTTAAAATGACAAATAGAGACATTCCAAATATTTGCAAATTATTTCTTCTGCTGCTTACCCCCCAAATAATGGAAAAATAATCTGTGTTGAGTAAGAGAGTGTAGGTTGTGAATATTTTTAAGGTCCAGTGCAGTCCTGAATTCCAGACCCATGCAACTTCTCAGATGTCTAGCAGAGTTTAAGTTTTGACTGAGTAAAATACTAATATATTTTTGCTTGACAGCATGACCTATGCATAGTGGGCAAGGAGTTCTTACACTCTTCTAGTAATCTCATTCTGTGCTTTTCTCTCTATGTTTACTTCTCCCTGAAATGACCGTGACCTTCTGCTAGATTTTCTTGAAGGTTATGCTAATCTTTATTGGCAAAAGAAACAGTAGCTGGAGCAAAAAAGTGAAAGAGAATGCCACATGAGAATGAACAGCATGCAGAGCTTGAGAAGTTTCTGCAATAGCTGGAACTGGAGCAGCTTTGTCAGCGTGCCGTCCCTGGAGCAGTAAGTGGGGATATACACACTGAAATATCCTAGAATGAAATATTCATTAATTTTCTGGTACTCCATTTGGGATAAACCCTCTGCTAAGGCAGGTGGGTCCATCTCGGATACATTCTCTGAAGTTTTGAGCATTTATTCAGCCCCTCATTTGACCCCAAATCTCATTTCCTTTGTGTTTAAATTCAAATGTATTTGTATATATGGTGGCGTGAACAAATGGAAGATCATCTCCATAGCCATGTCCCTCTTGCCTAATAGCTCTTTGTAGAGCTTTTCACATATAAAGACAAATGTGTTTATGTGCAGGGTCAAAATAACTTCTCATAAAACTTTCTGACCTGACATCAAATAGCCACAGCTTTAAACATGGTCAAAATTAAGCTACTTCATGTTAGTTTCATGCTGATCAGTATATTTTACAAGATAGGAGTAGTCTTATGGAGTGGGGAGAAGGGGTTAATGCCACTCTCTTTAAGGAGCTGCTTCCTAGTAGATCCCCAGCACTGCAGTTTAAGCCGCTTCAGGCTCTTGAACATTGCAACATCTGTAGTGTGGTTCTGGGCCAAAATGCAGTTATGTCACATCTACTTTGCAAGACGGAACGTGGTTTAACCAAGTTGAGGGACGAGCATGCTGTAACGAGGCCCCACAATATGTTTGTTTTTGTAGTGCAGATGAACCCTAAATTAGTACCAGATGTCAGTACTAGACCTGCTGTATAAGGAACACAGCAGGGAACTAACAATTATGGTGGAGCCACTGTGAGGCCATATTTAAGGTTGCATTCTGTTTTACACTTACAGTGAGAACTCAGTCTTTTCCTATTATAGCAAAACACCATATTGGTTCTTCCAGTGTTGGTCTATGTGTGTATCTACTACAGTATGAGAAAGTGCCTTGTGCTCTCAAGCCACTTGAGTACTTTTTGCCTTTGGAGTGCCCAAACAGCATATATATATATGCCTTATTTCTATTTGTGCTCTGTACTGAGATCATGAAGCGTAGTGTGAGCTGCTTCTCCCCTGGTTTGCTTGAACTGCCTTTGGCTTCAGATGTAGCTCTGCTCTCATCACAGGCTGCAGTGTTTCTGGCCTTGTGATCGTTTTTCTGTCATTTTGCTTGTTAGTTTGTTCATTAGTTACTTAGCAATTTTCTTTGTTTTCCTAGACCTTTTTTTGTTGCCAGGAACTTCCCTCTTGGCAAACAGGGAAAAGAGGAGATTTTCAGTTTGAGTTAAGCCACGCGGCTTCCAACAGCCTTTTAGTTCTCTGCCTCAGAACAGTTAACTCCCATATCCCACATAGCTTTTTTAAGACAAGGTCTTCTCACTTGCATCTCCCATCACATGTGTTCAGGGCATGTTTCAGGAAGAATCCTTATTGTCAGGAAGACAATTTATTATTTTCTAATAGAATCTCTTATTCTGGAGATTCTGCTGCCTCCAAGTCCCTCACTTCCTCAGCTAGAGAAGATCTTGAATGTGGTCTCTAGATTTTAACTGAAAATCTGTCAGGACAACTTCAGACACCAGTGGGACAACTCAGAGGGCAAGGACTCCATGCTTGGAAAGTCTTTTTTCTCATTAATGTCTGAATAGTTTTGCTTTGGTACCACAGAGTGCATGGGGAGTTCAAGGAAGATAAATCCAAAATCTTCAAATAAATGTCTCTTGTTTTTTCCTTGCTTTTTAACCTCCGTGATTTAGTGGTCCCACAGGCTACATCTATAGAAATATACTGTAAAGGGTCATGATTTAGGATTTGACTACCATTCTCTTACAATTCACAGTATTTAGTTGATAGCACAGCCTTTTGCACAGTTTCAATGCATGCCAGTTTGTACCCTCCAAAGTAGTACTCAGTTATGGCTGAGGAGATAATAATAGCCAGGGAGTGTTCCTAGAAAACAATAGAGATAAGACCACCTTGTTTTGGGCAGGCATAGAGTGTAACTATGAGGACACAAGTTTGCTCTCAAGAGCATGCTACTTGTTTTAAAGACTAAAAAATGATCCCTGTGGTGTTTTATTTGCTAGTCCAGCTGTAGACATATTGGTCCTGAAGAGGTTCAGATGCATTTTTGTATAAATATCTTAACCCAGATATGTGTCAGTGGGGTCCTGTAATGATACAAAATCATCAGGAACGGCAGGAAGACTTTGGTATTGACACACTGAAATAAAAAATGTATCTTCTGAGAACTTCTGATCCAACTATGCAGACCCTTTTGCTCACTCCATGACTGCAGAGACCTCTTGTCATTCAGAGATAGGCATCCACATTGTTTCACCCACTGGCAATTATTCCTCTGCTGACACATACCCATTTCACAGGATCAGAAAAACTCCTTTTGCTAGAATGACATTTTATTCCTGCGTTCATTCTTCTCACCATAACAGAAGAGATTCTTAGACTATTATCCCTGCGCACTAAGTCTTCAATAGCAGTGGGACTCCCGTAACTACCATTTAGCTTCTTGTTTTCTGACTCCTCCTTGAAATCACTCTTTGACTGAGGAACAAGTCTGATAAAATTCACAACCACATCATTAAAGATGACTCTTCTCAGTCCTTCAGAATTGATAAAAGATGCTTTTTTGCATTTGAGATTCTCAGAAGAAAGACACTCATACTCAGTCCTCAGGGCTCAGGATCCACCTTTATAGAACCATAGAAATCAACTAGGTTGGAGAAGACCTTTAAGATTATCAAGCGCAACCGTTACCCCAGGACTGCTAAGTCCACCACTAAACAATCACTAAGGGCCTCATCTACATGGGTTTTGAACACTTCCAAGGACAGTGATTCCACTACTTCCCTGGAAAGCATGTTCTAATGCCTGACTACCCTTTCAGTGAAGAAATTTTTCCTAATATCCAATATAAACCTCCCCTTGTGCAGCCTGAGGCTGTTTCCTCTTGTTCTATCATTTATTACTTGGGAGTAGAGCGCTGGGGTTTAGGTTGTGAACACAGCCTTGCTGTGTTACCCACCTTCTTCAGCTCAAATGAAACTAGTAGTAGCTTATTTAAAGATAAGTGCCACCAAATGAACTGCAGTGCCTGAATCTACTGTCTTCGTCTCATGTAGATGAGTCTGCAGTATCTCCTTACACTTAGAGGATTACTTACAGTGGTTCGAGAAACTTATAAGATGGTTCAGGCTTTTATGATCATAATGGAGGATTAGAAGGTTGTATTCTGTTTTAAACTCACCCAATCTGTTTTGATTTGGTTTTGTAGTTTGGTTTTGGTAGTTTGAGTTTTTCTTACAGTCACGTGGTATGTCTGTGAAAATTTACAGCTCTCTAATATATGAGTAAAACCTGAATAGGCTGAGAAGCTTCAAAAAATGGATCAATG
>WYDI02016173.1:20722-98210 GCA_009867235.2 Psittacus erithacus
GTAAAAGCATTCTGCTCAGCTCCTGTCCTGTCCTCTGACTCAATTTCCAGAGACAAGAAGGGGAATCTAAGAAAAAAACCCAAACCAGTAATACATTACTTGAGTTGCTTTCTCCTGTATCCTTGGGGATAAAAAAAAAAATTTGAATGGTTGGAGAAAAAGGCAATAAAGAAGTCCACAATTTACGTGAAGAAGATACTGGTTATTGAATATCATGATACTCATCATGTTTAATAGGAGAAAATTTTAAATATAAGGAAACAAGCAAAACACTTGCCCTGCTTGTGGGACAGAATATTGGTGAATTTCAAGGAAGGCAGCCCTGAATAAGCAGAATTGGATGTGCTATCAGGCAGACGTGCCTCTGCCTGTGGAACAGAGATGTGTGCTACTGGTAGCTTTACCTTTCCATGTTTTTCTTTACTGTTTTGCATTAAATGTGTTACACAACTAACTGTAATACCCTTACAACGTGGTACTGTGGTACATTAAGGGAGCTACGGAAAAAGATACTGTCTCAGAAGGGAAGCGGGTTCACCTTCAACAAAAGGGATGCTAATTTGAAGAACATTGTAGACTTTCAGTGAATTGGGAATCTCTCTCATGTTTAATGTGAAAACAAGAAATCTCTACCAAGATTTGAAGGATTCTGCTCTGAATGCACATTTTTATAAGAATTCTTTTAGCATGTAAAGGAGGCGAAAAGTGTTTGTTTCCTCTTGCAGGTAATCATGCCTCGCATGCCAGAGCCCAGCTTGCATTAGAGGTATTGTGTGAGAAGCTTGCCAAATGCTGATTCCATGGAATTTTGGTCATTAGTCTAGGTTAATGGAAGGCTTTTTCAGGACTAGAGAAAAACAGGCCTAACACTAATGCTGGTGAAATATATTGTGTGACTCACCCTAAGCAAATATTTCCCAACCAAGCGATTAGAGAGTGGGATTTCTGAAACTTCTACTAATTGAGGAGGAGGTTATTCTGAATATTGATCTCTTGGATGATATTCCAGTTGATAACCATGCAGATGAATGAGATCAGGAAATAAGGACGAAACAGCCTTGCATGATATTCTCTCTTTGAAAACCCATGGCACAATTGCAGTACACTGTAGCATAAAATTAATCCTGGAGCTGCTCGAGGTTTAGAGCTTGCGTAATACCTAACAGCTCACTTAAATTTTTACTTGTCTGTGACAGAAAAAAGAGGAAACTCCCAACATAGGTTGCTGTCAGTGTCTCAGATATTTTTTGCCTTAGTTACTATAAACTTCTCCTGTCTGGCCTCACAATTCCTCTGTTCTCTCTCTCACATTTGTCCTAAAGGTTTCTGCTGAAGTCATATTTGTTTCCTCCCACACGTTAGCACTCCATTGATTTCCTGTCACTTGCCATGTCAAATTCAAGCTGTTCATCTTTACCTACAACGCCCTTATTGTGTGCCTCCTCCTATATATCAAGTTTCATTTCCTCTGACTCTCCCTCCCACATCCCTTATCTGGAAATGACCTCAGTTCACAGGATTTGGGGCCCACAATAGAAAAGACATGAGTGAAACTGCTTTTAATCAAAGCCCTGGTTTCCATAGCCAGTCATACCTGCCTAATGGAAAGTATAATTTTAGGCCAATACAATCAAACCAAGGCAGCTTTCTTTCAGGGTATTCTTTTTATTGTTGTCTAAGCTTACGATACATACACCAGTTTGCGTTGGCATGTGGAAGCTAAACTGATAAAACCATTTTGAGAGCCAATATGATTGCTAGAGTTGAAAAGAAAATAATTTTTTTACATTGTATGTTTTTGAGATTTCAAAAGGAGAAATAAAAATCCTGACTTTCCATTGAAACAAAGCTCTTGGAGCATTGTTAGAAATTAAAGACCTCCCCCAGTAGCATAACAGAGAGGGATGATAAGATTGATTCCTTTTGAAAGAAACTGAAGTCTTGCTCTTGGATGTTTCCTGATTTCTCACTCACACTTGGCCTACTTACTAATGTTTATTGGTCTGCGATCTGGAGAGAAGCTGCCTCTTCCTCTCTCTCTTGCTCAGCGCCTCTTCCTAGCTTACCAGTCTGTCTTTTCTATTTTCTCTGTTTTTTTCCCACAGTGAAATCTCATTACATAGGGGGCAGGGAGACAGGCCTTTTCTTCCTGTCTACACTGAAACAGAAGGCTACACCTATCTACACGTACACACACAGTACTTCAACTCCTAGTAGCTTCCTGATCAATTTTATGTACCTAGTCACACCCTCTGAAAGGTTGTATGCAGGTTTTATGTTTAAAACCTGTTGATTCTTTCTTTTTCTCATCAGCAAGAAGATACGTATTTGAGAGGGCTTTTCTTCTTTAAAGAACCTAAAGTCAAGCAATGGATGAGTAAATTTGACACTGTTTTTCTCAGAAAACTGCAAAATGTGTCACAAAGTGGGGGTAAGAAGTGTGCTGGCTGCTGTCATGTTACTGATGCTTGCATAGGGGCGAATACAAGTGTACAGTTCTTTTGGCATAAAACAGATGAAGGGAGAAGCCAAGAACATAGTGCATACTGCACATGTGTGTGAATGTTTGAGTGATGGTTAGGGTGGGTTTTTTTCTGAATTTGTTTGCTTTGAGACTTGAAAACAAGTGGCCCTGTCTTTTATTAGACACAACAGTTCAAATTCATCCACAGTGTAAATGTGATTTGGCTTCCTAGTTCTCCCCACCTGAGCTAGCAGTAACTGTTTTTCCAGCACATTTATTCCAGTATCAGCAGAGATAAAGCAAGTTGAGGAAGAAGGGGTGGAGGTTACACTAGAGGCCAAGGGCAGGGAGCTTTTTGTGCAGCCTCTCAAAAAACATTGATTGTAGTTTGGGATTTTTCAAAGCTGCACATGTTGAGTAGTATCTGCCAATAAACACAGCTCAGTGGGTGAGAAATCTGTCTGCTTCTTGCTGAGGATTAGAAGAGAAAAGACACCAAATGAGCAGTTTCTTCACATGTGGGTCATGCCCCTCACTGGGGTACTTGCTCCTGACCTAATCCTGTTCCACTTTGTCTCCCTTGCTCCCTCCCTGTCTTCCTTCCCCCTTCCACTCCTCCACTGCTGCACTACTGGTGGTCTGGTGCATGCTGCACAGATGTTTTCCCCATGCTATTATAAGATTATTTTTCAAGTGGCTTCTTGGAACAGATGTTCCAGTGTGTGCACTCTCCTTCCCTTGGCTGAAAGAGCTCTGCGCAAAGAGCAGATTGCATTGCTGCTCTCCTTTTGATCTAAAGAGCGAGCGCGAGAAAAAAAATAACCCACACAAATGATGCTGGTTTTTGTTTCAGGCTGCTTGGCAATGTTGCACCTGGGTGTGTGTCTCCTGCTTCTTTTCTCCCCCATCACTAGTGCTGCTTGCAGATGTTTTTTTCTGTGCCTTTCTTCTTCAGCCCATTTTTTTCCCTCTGTGACCCAATACTTTACTCCCACTGCTTTTAAATTTTCTTTCATCAAACACTCTGGTATTCATGCTTCAAAACTCATTCTCTACCCATTGCCAGCACCTCATCTTCATCTTCTCCTTCCTTTGGCAACTCCTGGACTTTTAGGATGGATTAGTCTCATGTGTCTGGGTACAAGGCCTGTCCCCTTTTTTGTCTTCATTTTGAGTTCAGATTCATTGCTTAGTTTCTCCTTCACTGCCCCAGTGAATTCACCTGAATATTGTTGCTTCTATATTTTCATTCTATTTCTCCCATTGGGTCAGGAACATTTTCAAGAGTCAGAGGCCTTGTCATGTCAGGGGAGCATCTTTTTCAAGTGCCACCTAATTTATAGATACAACAAAGGCATAACACAAGGAGATTGTGAAATATATGTTATATTTTGGGATCCTGTAGCTAGGCTTAACCCACTGAAACTCATCTTCTGGGATTAAAAATATTAAAAAATCTTTATTTGGTCACAAGCAGTCTTTCAAATGCACAGTATGTCAGCTTCAACTCTTTGTGTTTGCCTTCCTTGAAAATTTAGCTTATATGAGTCCAGTCCTTAGGGAGAAAAATAAGTATTGCAAACCTTTCCTGAGCCAATAAGAATTTGGGAGCAGGTTCCTAACCTCCTATTAATCAGCTTCAGTTGATCCAGGATGATTTATATCAGTGGAGAATTTGGTTTGGATATGTGTTCAGAAAATCTGCCCATTCTTATTCTTGTTTTGATATGGCCAGCACTGTATGTACTGTTACTTCTTTTTATAATGTCCTCTTATAGAAAAGTCCTGCAGAATTTATTGGGGAATGATAACCTTGCACAAGAATGAATACCATTCTCTAACAGGAAAATTATTGCATTCACAGTCTGTCCTAGATTCCTCCAGAAATATTAATGCTCTTTGTTGATTTATAGACTTGCAAAGAAATTTCTCTAGAACTCAGCTGGGGTAAAATTATTAAATGCTGTACCTTCCCTGGGAAGATTTAAGCCACAGTTATAATCTTATGAACACTTCCCTTCTTGTAAGATTTTTCTATGGTATTGTACTGCAGTGTGTATCAGCAACCAATAAATAAACAAACAAATAGGAGGATATATATAGTTTAGCAGTGTTTCCCATCTACTAAACTACTCCTACCTGTGAGCTGAGTCTGCAAACACAGTTGTAGTTGCAATGCACTGCTCTCAGACTGAGAATACCTGTAAATCCAACCTACAGCTATAAATTCACCTACAATCCAAATAAGCCATTACAAGTAAATGACTCTATTTCCTTTCACATTTGAGACCAGTCTACCCGATATCCTCCCTCTCTGGAAACTCAGAAAACTGGCTTTTCAGTACTTTTGCTGACAGCTTATTTCTTGCTAATCTTGCATTCTGCACCGAAGTATTAGAAAGCTGTCTTAGCTGCTTCCATATTGTTGGTATCTAAAAAAGTAGTGAAACAGCGAAGGCAGAGAAGAAAACCAACTGGTTTAATGCTGATTCTTAACAAGCTTGAGAAAAAGATCATGTGATATAAAGCACATGATAGCAGGAAAATGGAATTTTATGGTACAGGAAATCCAGTTCTACTTCCTGACCATTCTATGTGATTGAGGTAGCATGTGACATTGTGACCATAGTCATATCCAGCATGAACCCAAAGTCTGCAAAAAAACAATAACCTATTTTTTCAGGCAAAAAGTCATTGAAAATAGGCTGAAAAACAACCATGTGTTGCCATCCATGACATTTCTTCTGACCCAAGCCCAGAGCAACACCTCATTCTGGGCAAATATTTTTTTGCCTTCTTGTTAAAACTCGCTGTTGACAGAGGTGCCATAGGCTTGCCAGCCTATTCCAGTGTTGAATCATTCCTGACGTCCATATAGTGTTTCAAGTGCTGAATGACATTTGTAGTTGCCATTTTACTGGCAGCTGCAGCAAGCTTTCTTCAAAAACTCACAGAACAATGGTAGGAATATCTGGTCTATCTCTGTTGGGGTCTTTTAAGCCTCTTATTTATGTATAACCTGTTATCTTAAATCCTGGGGCTGCAGGCAGGGTTTGCTTTGGGTTAGTCTTGTTCATTTAGGTTAAATAATAGAGAGGAAAGCTTAAGATGTCTTTGTTTTCTTTTTTTGTTATTACTATTTATATAATTATACAAAATAAAAACTGGGGTTTTTTCTTAGCTGTTGCCTGCCTTTCAGCGGACCTAAAAATAAAACCTGTGGAATTATTGTTTTTCAACTATGAAAAAAATTCAGTGTCAGTGACAGTAATTGCTAGCTAACAATGTTTTCTGTGAGGATGGTATTTTAGCTGCCTTTCTGTTTTTCCTTCTTCAGAAGATTTTGGAGTGCTGAAGAAGCATCTTTATGCAGAGCCTGCTGTTTAAACCATTCTTTCATAGAAGGTGGAATCACAGGTGATGCTGATGAAGATGTGCCCCCTCATCAGGTATCATCCTTGCTTCAGGGTCCATGGAGAGATTTGCCTTATAACACTTGACACAAATTGACGTGTGTTGGGCAGAAAAATGTTAAGAACCAAGATTCCATTTGCAGCAGACCTGTGCAGAGGTATGAAGCCATGAACAGCTAGTATCAGGAGTTGCACAGCCCCCGCAGAGCTGCTTGGAGATTTGCTACCACTTTTTAATGATAATTCAGACAAAGTAACAATCTAACCTGTAGCGAATGGCATTTATCTGAATTTGAATGAATTGTCAGGTGTTTTAGGACTTTATTCTGTCTGTTCAGTTTGGTTTTAATACATAGATTGTCAAAGTTTTGTAGCATGTTTCTATATATCTCACTTTGGGAGTCCATTAAAGGATAAATTGCATTTCTATGCCTCTAAATGTGGCCACCTCAAAATTTCCTGTCAGAGGGAGTGGTAACAGAGCTAGGGAAAAAGAAATCATTAGAAGGTGGCTTTCCAAGTGCATTCAGCTGATGAATGACAAGACAGAGGAATGGTAGCTTTTGGTTGCAAAAATGAATAGCATGGATCCCAAATGACTGAAAATGAACACTTTAGGAAAGCTTTTGCAAGGGTAAAATACTCTATCTTCCACCATCCTAATATTTAACACCATGGGAAAGCAACAACAAAGTATGAGTCAAGAAAATATTATTATTCACAATAAACTGTTTTCAGTAACTTAAACTAATTCTGTGTATTGATTAACAGTTATACTTGGTAAGAGCAGTTTAAACTTTTTACACTTTTTTACTTTTTACTTTGTCCTCTTTACCTGAGAAAGGGAGAGGGGACACACTCATCATTGCTAAAGAAAAAAGGAAGCATTGGAATAACTTGGAGTTTTTAACTCCAGTCTTTGAAGTGCCCTGAGCAGTCCTCCATGGGAAACTTCCATTTACCTTCGATAACTGCATCAGGGTCTCTGCCTCATGGCCTCAGTCACAGATACAGCTTAAAAATATATAGATATCTTGGACCTCAGTCCCACAGTTTGTAAGTTGTGGATGAGGTGCAGCTCCAAGAACTTAAGTTTATCTTTCATGGTGACATGTTTGTGCTCTTGGATTGAGATCTCTGCACTACTTCTCTCTAGGCATAACAAATACTTCTTTTCCGCTACCAGCATTCTGACACATAGGATGCTCAGAATATGGTGCTCTTGAAAGGCAAAAGAAAGGATATTTGTTGTTATTACTATTGTCTTTTCTGTTTTCTTCTTTATATTCTGTATGTACATTTTATAACACCTACACTTTGTCATGGTTCAGAGCTTCCATAGGGTTATGGCCTTAACAGCGACCTAAAAGATTAACTCACACTAGGTTTAATTTAACACTCCTGTCTATCTTTTGTGATTTCCACCCTATCTATCCACATCTTCCTGAGCCTCCCTAGGCAATCTTCTTCTGCTCTGTAGAACGGACTTGTTTGATTTGATTTTATATTGCTTAGGAGTAGGGCTGTTCATTTTGGCCTGTAATTGCAACTAAATGTTGAATGAACGCAAAACCAGTAAAACTCCTCACCCCAAACATTGCAATGACAAACCAAGACTAAGTACCATGTTCCAGGAAGTTTTTCTGTTCCAGCAGGGGCTGAATACTCACTTTCCCTCACATATCATGCTGGACATTAATGTCCTCTCTGTTTCCCTTTTTCCTCTAGATACCACATTTTTGTCACACTCATCTCCAGGCATTCCTCCTGTCCCCCTTCTTTTCCTCACTCATGCATACCTCTGGACATACCTTTCCCTTTTCCAAGCAAGCTGATCTGGTATCAGTGCTGATGTTAATCTTCTAGAACTGGAGGTCTGAGGGTGCAATGTAAAACTACTTTGTAGGAATGATAGGGTTAAAAACCTTCCTGGGGTAAAGTCTGGACTTGATTATCTGAAAGTTCTTTTCCAACCTGGTTGATTCTATGATTCTATAAAAAGCATCATGGGGTGCACAGGAAAGTATTCTGTGAAGAGGGATAAGGCACATCTAATCTACAGGATGTTCTTGTGTCATTAGTGTCTTGCTTGTTGTCCTACAGGGCCAATTATAAATAGTTCTGCAGTCACCAGAAGAGAAATGTTTTTAATCACAAACCTTGCTCTCTAAGCTGCTGTGTCCCTTATCCCTGGACAGACACGTGACAATCAATTAATATTAAACCAAACTTTGTTTCTTTAACTGATATATGGAAAACATTATTTCACAGCTCAGTTTGGAAACAGTGTTTTAAAGGTGATCATGTAATAAAATAGGAGGAAACCCAAGTGGCAACATAGAAAATTAAGGTTAAGGCTGGTATCAGCTTCAGTCAGTTACCCAGGCAAGGCTGTCAGAACTTACAGAAAGATGAGAAAAGGGCTGTTTGTTGTGAAGCTGGGTTTCAAGCTGTATTTTTTGATTGCACAATTGGATTTAACTCTTAGCAAACAAGTATACTTAGCATTTGAAGTTGCAAAGTCCGTCTCATAGGATCTTTTCTGCCTGGCTGGAAGTCTTACAAAGCAGACCCTTTTTTTTTTTTTGCCACTACAGTGCAGTTGATTTCAGACGAGGTCTAAATGACATTGCAGAAATCTTACTTTCTAAGGGACAGCCAAAACTTCCTTGGCTCATCTGCCAGCTCTGTTCTAACTCCTGTGTGTCATACGTATCTGCTCACACCACACTGCTGGATGACTACAGAGTTTATGAGAATATTTGTGACCACTCTTAGTTGAGATAAAGTCTATGACTCCAGCAGCCAACAGCAGGCAACTATCGGCTGTCTAAAAGATATGAGTGCTCTCTTTTGTAAAAATGCATTATAGTTTCTGGCACTTCCTACACGGTTGAGCTCAAGTGCTGGAGAATGTGAGGGTGGGACGCTGTGACTCAGCTCTTTGCTGTATAGCCTTAATTAATATCTTGTTTATTTTCCTGCAAGGACAGTTATAAATAGTTTTGTAGTGATCAGATGGGAAACAGTAAGCACAATCCTTACTCAGCACCACTGGGGAATAAGCTTCCCATCCTCCCTCCCTACCTTTCTCTGACACCCTTGTTCCCTGACCAGTACTGGGATAGCAACTCCAGCCTGGGTGCTGGTGATGCAGGGACTTCCCACCTAATGGGGTGAATAGAAGGGCAAAGAACCATGAGGAATACAAGGGACCTGACTCTGCCCCCATCTCCACATACCAGCTAGATCAAATGGCTACAGGTCTGGCTCAGGGTCCTCTGAAGTTCGTGCAAATATTTGAGTTGATTTTAGTGGCTATGGATCAGCACCTGTGTACACAGATGAAAGTAAGCTTTTTTTACCCAAAAAGGGTCAAAGTCATGTTTTCCTTTCATAGAGAGAAGGGGAGTGCTGATATCATCTTCTCCGCTGTACTCCTGGGACAGTTCACATAGATGATGTGCATCCTGATCAGTTGTGGCATTTCTAGCTGAGCCCTAGAAAGCCTTTCTTGCGTATAAACCTCCATTCTTGTTAGGAGACAAAGGAATGATGCATAATGTTTTCTGCCTCATAGTTTTGAATGTTAGAGGGGTAACTTAAGACCAGAAATATTTTATGGAATACATCTATTCCAAGAGAGGGAAAACATAAGCTTTTATTACCCATGGCAGCTGTAAGTCAGTATAAGTGGCAGAAAACTTTAATTCTTCAAAAGCATGTTCCACTTGTGCCACCATGCAATCTTGTTTGTGTTTTGTTTTTCTTTAAAGGCTTTGTACAGGAAGTTGTGAGGTTTAATTGATTATTTTTTCTTGGAAAAATACAGATGAACTCACAAGCAAATAAACACTAAGACTACAGTCCAGGTAAGTTTACTGTTTCACAAGTCATTTAAGTTTGTGTTCCTGCATCTCTCTGATAATGTGCATCCTCCCCTGACATGATGCAGAATGTAGCTTATTTTTGACAGTAATGTCTGTTGCATGTGCTAGGCATCAGCATCTGCACAAAAAGAAGCATAAGGTCAAGCACCAGGGACCCGCACGATTTAAAAAAAAAAAAAGAAAAATACTTCATAGGCCGTGATTTGTCAGTTTGATTGACTGTTGTTGAGGTAATGGTCTGGTTTTAATCCAGTTTCTTCACTTTAATTCTGTGGTTTCAAAGTCTGTCTCGAACATTGATCAAGTCCCTCATTATAAAACCCTCTTTGAAACTTGGACCATGAAACTTTCTTTTGCATGTTGTCAAGGTCATAATGAAATAGAAATTAAAAAGATTATAGCAGTAATTCTGTAGGATTAAAAAACTATTCCATATTGTTTTCAGATGGAAGGAAAAGATGGCTTGCTTTTTTCTTCTGAAATGTAAAGTTTTGCAGTTATTCTATTCCTGGAATATGTTTCTATTGAACTCTTATGATTCATCTCTAGAAGAAGTCTCTGTATATAACAGTTTTAAATAAAAATTTGTAGCTTTGGGGAAAACACAGAGTAATGGAGTTACTGTAGAACTCCTGCAACGCTTCCATAAGTGACATTTTTTTGATGAAAGCTCTTTACCACTTGCCAGTGCTGTTTGCTGCAAAGTCCTTCTAACTGGTTATCTGCCTGGGAAAGCATTCAGTAAGGGACTGGAAGAAGCAGGCAAAAGTCTTTGCACCTTCCCTTAACAAGAAGGTAATAAGAAGACCACAATGCACTAGAATATCTCCATGCATTCCCATTCTCTGCTTTGTCTGAGCAAGAAAATACCTTTAATCACAGAGAGGGGAACAAGTGAATGTGAGGAATGAGGCTTCTTGACTGAAGGGCCAAAGACTTGTTTAACCATGGGAGAAATATGAAAGGTGGTTGGCTAAATATTAAATGAATGCTTAAAGAAGGTGAGCACAAAAGCTATGAGAGATGCCTTTGATGTGAGCAGAAATTGGTGCCACATGATTACTGCCAGGTTTCTGGAATAGTCAAGACAGAAATTACTGCCATTCTTCCTCTTAGACTCTTTTTAGATGACTCTTTACAATCCCCAGACCTTTGAGAGCCACTTTCAAGGCCATATCTGGTGCTGGTCAGAATCCTGGAGAGATACTAAGGGTGAGGATAGAAGTACATAGTAGGCAGAGGAAAGGGGCCTGGCCAAAGGACTGAAAGACCACTTCAGAGTTAAATACTGGGGGGCTTTTTTAATTTATTTTGCATGCTAGAGCACAATTAAAGGTTACATTTGGAGAGGCTTCCCTTTATTTTCTTTGTTTTTATTCAGACTGTTAGCTGAGGACCCAGAAGACCAATTCTTAAGCTCCTTATTAGTTCCAGAGAATTCTCAGACCAGAAAAAAATAATTTGCCTGTATAATAAGTGCTTGGTGTACTTTCCCCCTTTTTTTAGCCTGGATTATATGCTCCTCATGCTGGTAAACTCCACTGCTTCTTGTCCAGATCTTTTGGTTGCCTTTAAGGAAAGTCTGGTTGAAGGCCAGACATGTGGAAGGGAGTTGGCAGAGAGCACAGCTGATAGAAATGGCTCCAAGGTCTCAAAGGCAGTGTGTAGTTGATATATTATACATAAGTATGGAGAAACAGTTCATTTTGGCTGAAGTTGGCTAGCTACCACAGGTGTAGTCAAGCCACAGAGGTGAACTAAGGAAGGCAGTGAAGAGGTATAAGGGCAGGTTTTCCTGTCACAAACAGGATGAGTGAAGAAGCCCACTGATTTTGGTGCCACTTTTGTAGGACTAGTTGAAACAAGTAGCATGCATTTGTGATCTGGTAGAAGATCAGACTAATGACAGCATTGTTGACTCCATTCCTGTATTGACCTTTAGTGGAGAGGGGACCAAGTTCATGTTGTAATTGTCATAAACTATGAAGGAAGAGCTCAAGAAATGCCTCTGGTTGAAGACTGTCAAAGTCAGTTTTGTGTGTTGCCTTTGGAGCTTAACAATGTACACTTCCTCTCAGAGTGTGAGCCTGAGCCCTAATGGCCAACTTGCTTTATACACTACAGAGAGTGGTTATTTGATTAAAGCATCCTGCTGGTTCTGAGTTGAGTCAAACTTTTGATACAGGGCAAAGTTGGAGGTTTTAGAATTGGCAACGTGAAAATATATCAGGGAAAAAAAGGCACTGTCAGTTGTGTGGAAAATGTTTGAGAATATCTCTAAGATTACCTGTCAGTGAAAGCATGGACTAAACTTGGTTTTATTTAAGGTGCACCACAGACCTGCACTATGAGGACAAATGGGGCATTTCAGCCAAATACCATAACAGGAGCAGTGCTTGGGAACAGTGTTTTACCAGTGTGTATGTGACCAGAGGGTAATTCATGGGCACTGCCAAAATCCCAGTGCTTTCTAAAGGAATGATTTTAGAGAGAGAACAAAATACTTCTACTGCCTTATCCAACTGTTTTTAGCTCACAACCTATGTGCATAAGAGATAAAAATAAGAGACATTAGAAATAATGTAAAGTGTCTATCATATGACAAAAAAAAGATTGTCATGATTATGGGAAATAAAAATGAAAGATGACATTATCTGATTATGAAATTACACAGTGGAAGGAGGGTGACATTAGTAACCTGCTGTGTTCAATGAGCTGTAATTCATGGACAGTTATAGTATTCTGGAAAAATTTAAGAATCATGACTGTAAACCTTGTTTGAGAGGAACAATGAAGACTGGCTAAATATCACAGAGCCCTAATCTGTCTGGGGTGTTTGGGAATAAGGCAGAGCTGGACTGTGCAGAGGTCCAGCACCTTGTGGACAAATAGAGATGGTCAGGTTGTCGTGGCTAGGGTCTTGGCTCTGGGCATCAACAGGACCAGAAAGCCGCTCTTCACTCTATCCCACAAAAGATTGGGAAAAGGAAGTTTGAAGTTACAGTTATCTCTCATCTCTTGCTGACAGAGTTGCCTGAATATGCTTGAAAAATTATGTTGTGTCCCAGTAAGACCACAGCATCCTTCTATCTTCCTACTTCAGTACCAACTGGTCTCTGTATCCATTTGTCCTTGCCTCCTGCTTGTCTAAGGGAAAGACACTGGTGCTGCATATATAGTGTCTGTATGTTCCAAATAAGAAACCATAGCCTTTTTTAATAATGTACTTTAGGAAGATTAAATATCCATTAAAAGGCAAGCACATTAATTTAAAAATAATGTATGCTAAAGTGACATTTACTACTTTTCATTACAATGGGGTTATTTTTGAGTGTGGAACTTTTTCCCCAGAAATGTAGAACTCTGGTTGACTTTTCCGAGAAACAAGTCAGATATTCAACAGCTACTGTCAAATGCTGAAGTCTCCTGGAAGTCTGGTTTGTATGGTGAAGGAAGAGTGGAGGACATGGTCTCTGCTAACAAGTGAGGAATTATAATTTCCATTCACATTGAAGAAGTCCTTCCTGTAAGTCCAGTTGTACAGTAGGGTTTGAACAGGCTCATCCTTGAGGACTATTTTTGATTTACACTAATACTAGAAACATTAAAATGAGAAACTGGTTCTTCAAAAAGACAGGATAAAGTTTGCAAGGCCAACTACAATTTCACATATCTAAGGTAGGTAAAGGCCAAATAAATACCATGATAAATAAATACCTCCTCAGGGAGGGGCTTGCAGAGAGTTGGGAAGGAAGTAATTCTGGTATCAGTCTCAGATAAGGAAGATATGGGCAACCAAGGCATGACTCTTTCAATGATCACAGACTATTGCTTTGCAGAGTGCTCATAGAAAATCACCAATGCGTATAGTGATATTAGGGGTTATTTTCATGTAAGAATTAAGAAAGTAACTCAAAATGAGGCTCAAACAGCAGTCTAAAATGATGAACTGAGCCAGACCAAAGTCTTAAGACTGTGAAAATAAAATTAGAGTGGAGAATCAAGCTGAATGATCAGTATTTAAAATCACCGAATCTAGAAGGAAACCTGTGATAAAAATTAAAACCAGGAAATATTCTGTACTTCAACACCGTAGAAGTATACAGCCTGATAAGTTAAGCTAGACTTGTGCTTTTTGTAGGAAATGATTGTTTATAATTATGTTTTCTCACCTCCATTAAGATTCTGTGTTTGATTGAATTATTGGTGACACTTATTTGGAATCTAAGGTCTGGAGGTTCCTCTTTTCTAAAGAGAATTTTCTGGGATGATATTCTGGTCTATTGGTATCTTAGTTTCAGTTTTGAATATTCTGCCTGTCACTGTGATGTATAAATTTCACATACAAAATAAAAAAATCAGTGCAAACATACTTAGATAATATGGAACCAATGAACAAAAAGGGGAAATGATGTCTTTATGTAACACATCAGTAATTGCACAACTTTTCATGTTGAAAACTTAAAATGTTTTAGACATTGGACAGATATGTAGGAAAATACAGTCTTGATTTCACACTGCAGTATCTGTGTGTGTTTTTTCTCACATGAGTAACTATATTCAATGTGTAAAATCCCAGTTCTGCAAATGCTTCAGTATGCAACTTGGACAATTTTATTTAGGAGCTGTATCAACCTAAATAAGTTGCATATTTGGAGTCAAATTTACCAAAGTTAAAGCTACTCACATATAATAAGTTCAGTGTAACTGCTCAGATATGGACAGATATTTATGAGTCTTAGAATTTGCAGAAGAAAGTTATTAGATCTGGATCTTATTTTAGATTCTGTCCAGATCTAAATGCATGGTTTAGATTTTTAGGCCCTAATCTTGCAAATACTCCAAGCATGTTTAATTTCACCATATCTGAAAAAGTTTTAAGGTATGTTAATATTAGCAGGATAAGGCTCTGAGCAAGAGCGAAAACCTGACTTTCTCATTGAATTCCCATTGGTATCACCAGAGTCAGGATGTGCACTGGTATCCATGATATATGAGCTTCCATAAGCAGTAAGGAATACATATATGTTTTTATGTTTTCTTTGTGGACTTCCAGACCATTTTCCTATAAACTTGTATTTTGTTTCAGACCTTGCTTTTTGGCATATTTCTACTCAAAACCCAAAAAGCTTATGGGAAGTAATAGCTCTCTTATCTGTTGTCTGAATAGTCATAATAATGGGTCAGTAATCAGAGGAAGAATATTTCATGCTTCTTGTTCTGTAAAGGAGATACATCTGTGAATAACATTTTAGTTGGCTTATCCTTAACAGACACCCAGACTGCTAATACCCACAGCTGATTGCAATGCTAGGTCTGAATAAGGGCAATGAATGGTGGCTACCTCAAAGAATTCTGGGAAGGTGGAACTTCTAAGAGTGTTTTAAAGGGATTGTCATGATAACATTTGTGATTTTTTTTTCTGTAACCTCAGTAGTGGAGGAGTTTTAATTTTATTACTTCTTGAAATGTAGAATCATGGAATAATTTAGGGCTAGCTCTGAGATCGGACCAAATTGCTTAATCCTTTAAGCATTCTGGTCATGAAAACCTCTAACCTTCAAAGGTCACCTGGTCTATTGCTTGACTGTCCTAACACTTCTGTGAGGAAGTAGGAATTGCTAAGCAAGGTTTATGTGCTTTACTGGGGCATGCAGGGAACAAAAGAAAATGGCTTTCCCCAATGAAAGTTTCAAAAAGCAGGGTAAGAATCTCCCTGGGAGAGCACAGTGGAAAGAGAGGTGAGTTTCAAACTGTTTCTATGCATCCTGTTTTCTGAGGGTGGTGGGAGCTTGGCTGTGGAGCAGCTATAGGGCTCTATGGATGTGATTATTACCTGCTGTGGTTTATCTGCTTCCTTAAAAATAGTATTTTGTTATACAAAGTGCATGGAGAGTCACTTTCAAAATAGTACAATTGAAATATCAAATAGTTAACAGAAAGGTTAATGGCTACTTAGTATTAAAACTGGAAAACACTTTTTATGCAGCAAAGATAATAGGAGCCTGAGTAGCAAAAATCACCCTAACAAAGAAAGCCATCTGGTCATCATCTAGGTTTTAAAACAGTGAGGAAAACAGGTTGAATGCCATTCTGATAACCAGAAGGTGTTTAGGAGATCTATGGCATGGAACATAAAAAGCCTTTAAAACGTGTAATTTAATGGAAGGAAATGTACTAAGGATGAATTATGACAACGATACAGATTCCAGTTTTCTGCCAAAACATACATTCAGTTCAAACAGTCCTTTCAGTGCATTGTGGAAGAAAGTAAAAGAGTTAGCAGAATTAGGACGTTTTAAATGAAGTCAGAAGCCAGACAACTAAGGTGATCGTATAGCCCCCATATACATGTCTGGAAGAGGGCAAAGTTTTCAAGTTCTCTGTTAGCCTAAGAAAAGAGCTGAGAAGGCCAAAACCAGATTTTCTGCTTAATTATTTCATTTCTTAACTATTTTTTTTCCTCCAGCCTATGGTTTTGGCTGAATTAGAATCTTCTCCTTGGGCAGATAAGTTCAAGTGCTGTCACTTCAGGATTCCACTGACACATAGGATGTACCAAAATATATTTGACTAGAAACAGTGATTGATGATGTGCTTATTTGGGACAGAAATTACTATGTGTTATAAAAATCTATGTAACGTATGCCAAGCACATAAAAAAAAGCTTAAATTGAGTGAGAACTAATGTTCAATTGGGATGAGTAAGACTGGTTATTTAGGAAACCTACTATGACTTGTGCATCGTGACAAAGGAATTTGAATGTAAGAAGGTAATAGGACAAGTGGAAAAACTTCAAAAGAAAAAGGCCACCCAGAGATTCACACTCATTATTATTTCTAAGCAAACCTATTCCCTGATTTATCATAAAAAATCCACTGAGCATATTGTCAGGGGACAATAGTGAATGCTGCTGTGATTACGAGGAAAAAAACTTGGGGAACTGCTACAGAGAAGATGAAACTAATTTCTCTCAATTTAATGAAGAGTCCAAGTTGATGCAAGTTTATGTGGATTAGAGAATGTCTTCTTTCAGAAAGGCAGTCTGGGGGCATATCCTTTCAACACAGATTTAACCGCACTAGAACTATACCCAGATTGGAAAATACAACTGCTGGTTATTGGATTGCCATGAGTGGTTTGGGGAACATGTTTGTAAATCACTTGAGGTAAAAACGGACCATATACCACAGTTTCTATCTTTATCATAGAAACTACTTTGCAGATAGCCCTTTTAGCCTTGTAAAGTGTCCATGAAACAGGGAGAGAAAAAAACCAAACCAAAACACAAACAAAAACCCTTCAGTTTTAAATCCTGGCTTGAAAAGGAGATGATTAAAATATCCATGATTAGGAGAGGAAACATGAAGTGGTCTATGAGGGCTCTCTTCAGGGAGATCCTTGCCTAAGCATAGATTTTTGCAAAGGTGTTGGAAGTGTAATGGAACATGCTGAGATCGGGAGGGTGTCACTAGGTAGTGTCAAAATGTCCCTGCACTGACTGTTGGAGAAGTGCTAATGGAATTTTAAATGATCTTTTCTGCTCCTTAGGTCTCATAATATGTAGTTTTCTTTACTCCAAGGACCTGAGTGCATTATCAGGGTTTCAGCATTAGCATGTTTCTAAGAAACAGAATGCTGGAAAACAAACAGGAAGTTGAAACAATAGGAAGATCTTGTTTGCTTTTTGTCTGATTTTGATTCATAATTTTTATGGATTACATTTCTTCTTTTTAATGAAAAAGATCTTGTTTAAATTTAAATTGCTGTATATTGCATTTCTTAAAGCAACCGTTTATAGACTTGTAGTATAAACTTCTGTTCCTCCACATACAGGATTCCAGATGAATTAATAACCAATTGTGTTCAGCAGTCCATAAATTTCTACTCTTTTCAGCCAACCTCTTATGAATATTTGCATGGGTTAGCAGAAATAGTTTGGTTATGAGAATATATTCTGGAGAGTTTAACAAATTTATTCACATGGAGCACTATTGCAAAACATATCATACATCTCTCAGTAAAAAGATGATGTTAGAGACTTTGGGGCAGAACAACAAAAATTTCAGTGCCAGAATGTAATGGGTTTCTTGAACTGAAGGTGGTTAAGTATGGTTAGCCAAAAGAACTATACATCAAGAATGATGAATAGGGCAGAAAACTTAATCCAAGAATGTACAATAGTTACCGTTAGTGTGTCTGAGAATATTTCAAACAAAGCAATGGGACTTCTGCTAAAGGAATAAGTTGATGATCTTAATGCCCTTTCTTGTAAGTACTCATGGTGGTGAATGCTCTCAAAAGAGAACCTCAGGTGTCATTGGCTTTCTGTTTCTTGAGAACAAACGTAAAGGAGCCAATAGCTATTAGAAATCGAAAGCCACAGGAACACTGTGAACCTGCAGCTGTGCTTCCACTTTCATAGTCAGGCAGACTTATGAGCTTCAGAGTGCATAGTGACATTGTGATGGTAAACCATGGAGGATCAGAGGTGATTATTGCTAACAGAGATCCAAAAGGCACCAGCATGGTCTGCTTATGGGTGTGGGGAATTCTGAGAGTTTTCTGTCTCCTTATATATATGGATTTCTGCTTAATAATGGCTTGAATTCATCTGTGGAAGTTGTTGGTTTTGGTTGAAACATTTGCTTTTCTTATCTAATTTTCCAAGATTAAAAAATACGTGGAGGGCGAGGGGATATAATTTAGCTACTAAATCCAGTGGTTGGATCTTTTATGACCTAACCCATATCTTATGGCTAATGCCAGGAAATACCAGTACTCCTTTGTGTTACAATGGTTACACTGTGGTGGTAACATTATGTTACAATGCTGAAGAATATTGTCTTTCATCAAATGAAACAATCTTTCAGCAGCTCCTCAAGTCATATAACTAGTAATTTTTTTGTTCTGCAGTAAAGTCTTGAGATGCTCACTGCAGTTATGAACTATCACCAAGCTTCTAAGCCATAATAGCAGGGCTCTTTTAATGGGTAATCTATTGTTGGTCTAGTATTACTGGTGCCTACTGGCAGGGGACTATCAGTGCCATGTAACTATAAGTATTAGTGTGAAAACTCTAAGTTTTTAGTAGTTCCTATGGCACATCACACCCCTTTTCAAGGAAGAAATGTACCTATTTGGTCAGAAAACCCAACTAGTTTTAACTCTTCAATGGTGGTCTGCCTGTGCCATTTCTCAGATTCAAATAACTTTTCCAAATGCTTTTCAAGATATATTAGAACACAGTTATGCCCATAACATATATTCCTGCATTATTAGTTGGTATTTTGAATGTTATGAGACTGCTGCAGTCTTTTCCAACCAGCTTGTTTTTTTGAAGCATATCTACATGGTCTACTGAAGAACACTGAACTTTCTTTCCACATGTGCATACATTCATCCCTGCTGAAAACTTTCAATATTAAATAAAGTGTGAGCCTGACATACTAGTAAAAAGCAGCAGTAATTATATCCCTAGAAAACAGAAAAGTTCAGAATGTATTTTCTGCTTCTGCTTAAAAATGACAGAAGCAGTTTCTCCCTCGCAGACATGAGAATGAAAAATAATTTCAGGTCCTGATGAATTCATAAAGGTTTAAGTGTAGTAATTTACTTTTGTCGTAGATGTAGCAGTATCCATAACAATTATATTGCTGAAAATAGTGTCTTTAACAGGGACAATAAACTCTCTGAGGGAAGGTTAATTTAATTTTCAGATAAATGGGAAAAAAATATACTCTAAATTGTTTCATGCTACAACACCACAGTTTTCAGCCTTCAATCACCAATGGAGGGTTTTTTTCCTATTGAAGGAATAAAAGCAAACCAAAGCACTACTTATTTGTTTGCTAATTCTGAGGTTTTTTTAAAAATACTGAAAAATCTGCATGTGCTCTAAGAGATGGAAGAAGTTATTTTGGGAGCTGGTAAGATAAATCAAACAGTGTTTTGTAAATGTGCTATATCATGGCAGACAAAATCTATCTGCCTGAGTCTTCTGACTCTGGCTGATTGCACGCACTTAGAGGAAAAATACAAAAAGGTAGCATGTAGATAGATACTTCCACTGGTATAGTTCCTTGAGATAGAAGCTTACGAGTCCAGATACTGCATTTCTGTGTTTATTGGTGTTTGATTTATTTGCTTCTTATAATAATATATCAAAACGCTTCATGAGCTCACGTATGAAATTATTTCATGCAAATCCCCTAGAAAGGAGTTCCATAGTTTAAACTGCACCTTATTAATTAAAATACATACTTTAATTTACTTCAGTTAGTTACTTAAAGTTTTATTTTGATGACTCTTCTGACTTTATAGGTCTTTCATGTTTTTAGCTTTCATTTTCCTCTCTTCTCCTCAAACATAGGCTACCCCATGCTTTTGATTGTTCTTGTCATCCTTTTTTATACTGTTTCTATCTAGGTCTGCAGTCTCTTTGACAAGTCACTAGAACCACTTACATCATGGCTTCATGATGTTTTCTGGTTTGATTTTGACCGCAGATACATAGGGAAGCACATCAGAGAAAGTTATAATACAGAATCACTGTATTCTCCCAGTATCCAGAGTTTATCTGGAAGCAAAATAGCTCTTTTGTCAGTTAGGAATGTCTACAACAAAGAGTAATCTCAATTCCCTCATCCAATTTACTGTGTGGGTCTTCATTTTCGGGGCAAAAGTGCTTGAGTATAGAAAGGAAGCATAGATCAGGAACTCCTTAATTTAGAGGGAGGAAGCAGAGTGAAACTCTGGCTTAAGACACAAAATTCTGGATTAGAATTGTAGAAGCTGTTACTTTTTTTTTTAAGTAGTTACTTGGGGCTGGAGGGGAGAGGTTCAGTGGTCGAACCCAAAATAAATAAGTACTTGCGGTCAGGCCAAAATCAAATTTTTGTGTGAATTGAGACAAATAGTCACTGCCAGTAGGAATGTTCAAACCCATGTGGAGAAAACACAGTTTTTAGGGTCTGCTCTCAACAGCAGAGGTTCTCAACAAATATTCACCTTTTGCACCATATGCTTTCATGACCCATTGTAACCCTGCATCCTGTTGCTGCAAATAGGAATAAAGGCTTTCCTATACATGTTTTCATTTTTCCTGTTTCTGAAAGAAATGAGATGTTGTTTAACAGCAAATCTAATTTGGATGTGATTATTACTGTTGAGAGAATAAGTGCTGGCTGGCTGGGTAGGGAGCCAAAGAAGGTTTCTAGCCACAAGCAAAGAAAACAGCAAGATGGGACTCAGCGACTCCATGTCCTTGCCAAAAGGGTAACACCAAGTTTGAGAGAAGGTCTCTCACAGGCATAAAGGCCTTTACATACTGGGTGCTGGAGGATGCTACTGATTAATAACAGTCTCAAAAGACCTGTAAGAAAGTGGGAAGAGATCATAAGCATCTGGTATTTGTAATGAAAAGATACATGGGAAAGACACAGGACTGTTGCAATTTACATAAACTTTTGTGCATCTGCAAAAGAAACAGGGGTTTATTTATTTTATTTTATTATTTATTTTATTTTATTTTTTTTTTTCTGAGGGGAAAGGCTTAGATGCTTTGCCTCCATTCACTAGTACTATCTTGGCTGTGGTTGGGAAGTAACCGGGAAGAAGGGCTGAGCCACTGTGTTTCTTACCACCCCCCACCCCTGCTGGTATTACAGCTATATCCAAATTTGGGCACAAACATCCTTGTATAAAAGTAAATAATCATTTAATAACTGTGTGTTGGGGATAGTGGCAAGGTGGCAGGGAAAGAGTGAGGAAATTGGGATATAGGTTTGCTTCCCTTCCCGGTGCCATCCTGCTAAAGGACCACATCTCTAAGAACAGCTAGCAAACTATAAGGTCTTAGGCCCTGATAAGTAAGGTATTCAACTCCACCCTGAAATTTCTCAGATTGCACCCAGTCCCTCAGATTTGCATGTTCTGAAATTTTATTTGGTGAAATTTTTAATGACAGTGGAGAACTAGTGCAAGACAAAGTGAATGTAACAGTAGACTGCCAAAAAATTGTGTCCAGTGTATGCAGTCAACAGGTTGTATAACCTGCTTGATTCCAAAAGTTGTTTCACTTCAGATACAGGGGCTTGCTCTGAGTCACCTAGAATATCTTCTGTATTGTGTACACCTCCATTGAATGCTTGTATGAATACAGTTGCAAAGAAACCTGTGCTAAGCCAGCAGCTGTTGCTTTACATGACGAGTAGTAGCATGACTGAGAACTATCCTCTAGTTTGGTTGAAATGTAGGGTGTTCAGCACCTCACTGCATGACTGTGTTACAAAAACAGAAAGCATTGCTTACAACAAAAATGTGATTGCCTATGCACATGCATTAACTCAAAAAGATTGTGAAGAACTTGCCATTGAAATTATTTGAATAGTTTGTTTGACAAACTTTCTTTTAGAGAAATCAGCCAGAAGTGAAAACTGGATTCATTTTAATTTTTTCTTTTTCCTTTTTTTTAACAGAACACTAAAAAATCCCCTATAGAAAGTGAGTGTCCTTGCAAAAAGTTGTTGGTTTTTTTGGGTTTTTTCTTGCCAAATCCTCAATTTTCTATTGCATAGTTTCAACAAAAATTTTTCAGGCAGCCCAAAGAACAAGAAAGATCAAATGAAATCTGTGAAGTGCTCCTAAAACTGAGAGGAGGAGTAGAATCCTACAAAGAAAAAAATGTTAAGCTGTTTGGAGCGCAAAGGAATATCTGGGGAGTGTACTAAGACATGTCTATGTCTTGTTGATTTGCCCTGAAACTGCTAAACAGCTAATGAAGCAAAAGTTCAACTCAAACATTTTAATAGAGCTGACTGAAAAAGTACTTGGAGTAAAACATTTCAATATAAAATGGCTTTTTTCCAAAACCAGAACTTTCAGGAAAAGTTTTCAGTTTCTTTTAAATTTCCATTTCTTACTGGAACCAAATATTTTGGTCTTCTATTCCTCTCCTCTTTTTTTCTTCTTCTTTCCTTCCTTCCTCCTTGCACTCTACTTTCTTTTGGCATTGAATGCAATGTAAAGACTAATATTTAGGGACTAGTCACTCCAAAAGTTTTCTTTAAGGTTGGTTGGTTTTGGTTCCATTTGGTTGGGTTTTTTCACTCACAACCTTTCAAAATATTCTCAACTTCAGAACTGATGGAGAGTAACAGAAGGGGGGAGGGTATTTACTTGTAATCCTTAAAGGTTTTCAAAGTAGAGGAAGCTTTGAAAAGATGCAGAATAGCGGATATGTTGCTGAATAAAAATTAATTATATTCACAGAAAACGAATGGGCTCAAAAATGGAAATTTAATTTAAAATTTGACAAAAGCCTCATACTTCAAGCCACATATGAAATAACAATGTCAATATCTTCCGTAAAAATGGTTTTTCCAGATTCACAGTTTTCGGTGTCAGGAAAGACCACCAGATTATCCAGCTTTCCTGGATTACAGGCCATAGCATGTCAGTAGTTTTCCTGTTTGAGCTTAGTAACTGTGCCAAATCAACGTGGGATTTCTGGGATTACTAGATGACCTCAAATTTCTTCATAAGCTTTCCAAGGTTGGCAGGTGCTGTTGACCACCACTTGAAATTTGTCCAATAGACTGGAAAGCTGTAGACATGCTATATATTTCCCTCAAATCTTACAATGCATTCGCATTAATGACTGAACTTCAGTACAAATATGCCCAGGTTTCTTTAGAAACACCTAGCTTCAATACCAGGATTTATGGCTGCAAAACAAATCCAAAGAACTGAATGTTAACAGTAAGGTCACACTGATTGAAACATCTGAGGCAGACCCCAAAAGAGGGACAGTAAATTGCCACTGGAGCTTCTTGAGTGAGCATAGGTGTCCGGCTGTGAATGTGCAAGGCTCTCACTGAAGTCTCATTACAGATTTCGAGGTTTGACAAGTTTTCCAGCTGCCAATTGTGAAACCACAACTGCATGGCACCATTGCCATGGTTCTGCCATGATGAAACCCACTGATATTAATAGAAGTACTCTCCTCTACTTCCCTTGCCTATGAACAACTTTGGTGTTCACCATTACTGCTGTTTTTATTTGAGAATAGATAGTGAAAAGTCTGGAAGAAGAGTCAAGGGGAACAGAGATAAGAGTGGAATGGGACTATGGTTATGAAACACATAGAAAAGAATTTTGCAGTATCCTGAATTTTAAAGAATGGGTGTAGAAGTATGTCAAGAGAAAGCAACAAGTAACTGCAAGCCTAGGAAGAAGTCCAAGAATTATTCTAGATTTTAAACAGTATATGATCAAGATTAAAAGCTAAAGGAAGAAAAAAATTCAAAGGAGTTAGAGAATCAAACAGAAGAGCTTTTGTAGTTGTGAGGAGCAAGGAAAAATATGTTTGAGAGGAGAATTTAAAGTAGAGAAACATAACATAGGGAAAAAAGTAGTGATTTGAGAAATGTGTGTCAAATTTGATTCAGAAATAATAGCTTTGAGTAGGTGTGAAGGGAAGAGAAAAGATCACAGAGGAAGTGGCAGGGGATACAGAAAACACATGAGGATGATAAAAGAGGAGCTCAAAGAAATATAACAAGGAATTGCAAGGAGGGATATTTTGGGGTAAAAGGCCAGCTGATGTAGGCATGCAAGAAGCCATTCCCCCCTCCATTTTTTTTTTTCTGCTGTTTGTTTATATGCCACTGGGAAAAGTGGGTTCTTTCTATCTCTGTCAGTGCTGTTGTGCCTCCAGCTTTGCTGGTTTGATAGCCTTACCTATCACTGGAGGATTCAGTATGCAGAAACTAGAAGAATAAGAGTGTAGATACTGTCAACCATGTGTGCTTAGCTAACAGCACAGGAATCAAGCCTAGACTGACTCTAGCAAATTGAGCAATGCCAGGGAATGTTCCTGAGAGCTGAAGACCACTTTTCTCTATTAAATTGTTAGCATGGATGCTGGCAACACTCTGACCCAGGTCAGATAGCACTCTCCTAGACAATTCCCAAGTATGGCTTGGGAGTTAGTGTATGCCAAGGGCAGTTCCCAGTAGGCAGTTTGGATGCACTTGCCCCAGTTTGGCGGGCAGGAGAAGTGAAAGGGATTGAGGCAGCCTGTTCTTTGCCAGATATGCTGTGGGCCAGGGAACATTCCTTAGCACATTTAGTTTACTAGCATGGGTGCTGCCAAAAAGTGCATTGTTTCCTCTCTTTAAAAGAGAGGATGCAGTTATTCCTTAGCTTAGAACGAGGTCAGCTTCCTTTAGATAGGAAAAGGTACAGAGTTAGAAAGCTGCTGGAAGAACAGCCCTGAGTCTTTAAAGGGGAAGAGGCAAGACACAGAACAGCAGAAGCCTCCAGGCAATGGCAGACTGCGAAATTAGAAGTGCTTGTATAAACCTTGGGGAGTGGCAGTGGGGAGCAAGGAACTAAACTGAAGATAGACTTGTATATGCATGTGCTGAAATCATTTCCTGCCATGCTGAAAAGTATAAATGTTGCATTTGTGTAGATAATAAGTTATGGGATCTTGTCCATGCCCATTCTTATAGGCACTAAGGCAGAATATTATTCATGGGAGTAGACAGTGTTAGTTATTTAGCATCTTCTGTAATACCTATGCTCTTAAAAGTTCATGCACTGAGTTGTGGAGCTGTAGGCAGGGCACACAGTCTAGAAGCAACAGGAATCTATTGTGAAATGTGCTAATGTTAAACCTGCAAATTGATAGATGATATCATGAAGACAGTTGGAGGTTAGCTACAACTAGACTTGGAAGTAAGTACACAGCTTCCAGGTCTCTCCTCACCTCCTGTTAGCATTAGATCATGTCCACAACACAGTGAAGATGAAAGGTGCTTTTTAAACTTATAATTAATGCATTAGAAATGATTTTGTTTTACTGGCTTATGTCACTTGTGCCTTTGTATCTAGATCCAACCAGTCAGCTGAAATAAAATATTGAGTAACCCCAACTTTTAATGTGAATATTGTGTCAATGAATACAACCTTCTGTTGCGCCAGAAGTGTTCCTCTTCTGTGTTAGCAAGCAGAGTCTTCAGGAGGATTCTGCACTTTTGCAGGACATTGGAGAGGTTTAATAATGGAGCACAGCGCTGTGATCTTGTCAGATGAAATCATCTGGACTTGCATTCTCCATCTGTTTCCATTCAGGTCAAATGCACATGCTTCCCATTTATTACTGTCTGTCATCTACATGACAGGAACACTGAGAGCCCCCACCTGAGATCAGCTCCTGACGATCCTGGATACTGCACAGAGACTCATACTAAGACACAGCCCTTAACTCAGAGAGTTATAGTGAAGTAAAATGACTTCAGGTGGAAGATCAAAAACTACAGTGCGAGTAGATTGAGATGAAATCCTGGCTTCACGTCAGTGAGATTTTTGTCATTCATTTGCATGTGACCTGGATTTCTTCCCTGGCTGCCTTGGCCAAAACTGTAACGGAAGTCTGCATCAGAGACAGGAATTGAACTCTGAGTCCCTATCCAGTGACATCACCCTTCCTGCCATGGGGTAGGATGATTTAGATGTGCTCTATGCACAGCACTCTCAATGAAATTAATAGAAGTTGTGCATATCAAGGGCCTACAGGCTTGGGCCATTCGTCCCTTGTACATCCTTTCCATTCACCTCTGGGTAGAGCTTTAGAGTTCTGACTACAAGAGATGAGTAAACTCAGCAGGTTCACAAAGAAGGCACATACAAACCTTTTGCAGCCTGAGTGTGCACTTAGGGTTGGAAGGAATCCAAAACCCCAAAAGGAAATTCAGCTGAAATGACCAACTTTTGCCTGGTTTGGGGTCAAAACCTAGTGAAAACAACACTTTGGATGGTTTCTATATAAAAAAAAACATGAAACCACCCAGGTTTATAGGAAACCACCTCAAATTTTCTTACTGTGCAGCCAGGTTAGGAAAGAAGGTATGGAAAACTGAGTAATACTCCTCATGTTCCAGGCTGATGGCAAAGGTTCAAAATATTTTAAACCTGCTCCACTCTAGGTTCATTTCACTTCTAAAGCTTGGCATAAACCCAGCAGCTGCCTAAAATGGTATAGTACCAAGATACTTACCAGACATTTGTAGTCTTCTTTTTTCTTTTTGGCATTTACCGTTAAAACACCTTCCTTAGGGAGTCATGTTGATCCTGTCAGAAAACTCATGACTTCCAGTGTTTCTTGGAATCTTATTCTCAGGAATTTTAATTCCAGACAGGTCCACTCCTGTAAAGAAGATGAAATACTAAGGTCTAAATTAAATATAGTCCAAGAGTTCTCCTTAATGACAGGCCACCAGCCTGTGCCTGTGAAAAGACAAGGCTGTAGATAAGCAGCAAAAAAGTTATTTCGGTAGAACTAGTGCTCATGAAGTCTTGCTCTTGCAACAGTTGACAGCTGTCAGCCCTTCAGTATTCTATAAGGCCCTTATTTTCTTTGTAGAACGTGAGATAATAATCCTTCCTGTGGACTAAAAATGCATTTGCTGAAATTTCATTGTTAGATAAAGATCTGCGGACAATGATACGTCGGCCATTTAAGCACAAAAGACCAAACTTGCCTCTTAAGAGAATAGGGTCCTGGTTCAAATGTCAATGAAAATATGAGTAGTACTTCATAGAACACAATTATTCTGCTTAAGTCCAAACTAGATAGTCACTAACTTGTAGTTAAGTCACGTGAAAAAAATCGCTGTGATTTCAACAGTCTGTCTTCTTGGGAAACTCTAATTGTGACACTTTAATGAAGCAGTCAGAAAAGTAAGAATTTGAATTCCCTGAATGGGATTAAAAGCTCTTTTCTATAAGAAAAGTTGTATGCACAGACACTTTTGAAGAATTCTGTGTAGAGGTTCTAGCACTTCTGGTTCTCATGCTGCCTGTTATCCATAATGACTTTAGAAAAGTTACTCATTATGGCATTTGAGCAATGCTGTTATCATAAATGTGAATTGGGGTGGTATCTTTAGTCCAGGAATAAAGCAGAAAAGCACATAACAGGAAGATGAAAAATAACTTCTGCATAAGGTAGCACATTCGTTACTTTTTGTGTGTATTTTTAGTAGTCTTCTGGTTGTCTTTAGTCCTCTCTGAACCAAAACCAAGGTTTTCCTAGCAAAATCAATATTGTATTTTCAGTTTTACTGAATTCAAAGCCTGTTAAAGTTAGCAGTAGCAGTCATACTATAGGAATACCATTCTTTCTGCTAGTCTCTTTTATAAAGATGGGAAACAAAGTTAAGATGGAGGAAAAAGAAGACTGTAAAGTGCAAGTGAACTAGGGAAGGCTTAAGCCATGAAAGAAGAGGGCCCAGTTTAGATTCACTTACATTTGTATTGTGTTTGCTGTCAGATAATATAGTAGCTGGTAGGAGACAGGTGACCTAGGGAATTACTTGCAATTAGATCCTATAAATATTACAAAGAAGGAATTTTGTCCAGCCCACAAGTGTGATAAGTGTTTTGATAAGAAAACTTCTGATTTCATTTCAGTGCTACCATCTGGTGGGCAAAATGCAGACAGCAAAAACCACGTTGTTCTAACGCTGGAACATTCTGATACAGTGAGTTTTTGTTTTACTTTGTGAAGGAAACATAAGATATTATTAAAACAACTTGAACATCTGGTTTGGGGATAAAGTCATTTTGCAGTGTTGCTGCCAAGCCTCAGGGCCAAGCACAAAGAGAACAACCTTCTCTTCCAGCCTCTCCATAATGCATAACACCAAACTGTAAAATTTCATGTCCAACTCAAATGTAGAACAAAATATACTGGAGCTATAGCTGTACACATTCAGAGAATTTCACCTGATAGCTTGAAAGCCAAGTAAATGTATGAGATTAAAGCTGCAGAACTTTAAAAGCCAACAGCAAGAAAGGGGAATCATGTTTATTTTAGCATGGGTAAGTTAAAGTTACATCAGACATTCTGAGGAAAAGAAGCGGAAAGGAAAATCACTAGCAAATCTTTGTAATTAGTTATTGAAAGGCTCTGTTAAGATGCCATAACGAAGAGCAGCGTTGTTTTCTTTGGTACACTTAGAACTTACAATGCGAAGGTGGAAACAAGGGTCAGATCTGATCTTCTCCAACTACTGCCTGAACTTTTGGGATCTGGAAGAAAAGCGGCTAATTGTTCCAATTTTGTGTTACTTACTTTCAAATGAATCTGGCCTCAAACCTCAAACATTTATGCAAGCTTCTTGCCTGTTAAAATGTACATAACTGTCATAACCACATGACTTCAATTTTTATAAAACCTTGGGAGAGATTTTTACTGAAAACACATCTTCAGGGTTGAAATTCCATTGTCATTAACCTTAGTGTAGCTGAGATTTTACCCCTGGTATTCTTCATCTTTCTTATACTGTCATTTTCTCAGCTGTAAATAAGAACTAGCCACTGATGTTTCAAATACTTCCAGTCCCTACTTGAATGCTCTCTTTGGCTATCTGCCTGCTCCCAATAACAAACTGTCTTTTAAAATGTGAGTGAAGTTCTATTGTACCATGTGGGATCACTGCGACCTTTACCCTAGTACAAATCTATGAAAATGATACCCAGTTTAGCCCAATTTAATAACCCAATTTTTTTTGGAGCAGGTGTGAGTACACCATTACTGGTCTCCAAGACTGATACATTAAATCCTTTGATTTAACTCAGCAGATTTTATAGAATAATCTTCTGGATTTAAGTGTTGGTATTGGTATTTTTTGAGTCTTGGGTAATGTAAATCTACTACTCCAGAAGGTCAGCCAGTAGGTGACTTAATGTCTCTAAGAACTTCCACTAACGAGTGCAACAGTAATTCATGATAATTTCAACCTTGCTAATAAGGTTCACAGAGATCTGGTCAAACAGTCCAAAACTCCAGCTTCATCAGGAAATTTGTACTGTGGTTGAATGAGAATAAATAACCAGTTTCTGAGATTTGTCTCATGTATTGCTCTTCTGAGCTCCTGCCAGCCTGTCAACTAGAACAAATATCCATTCTTGCAGTATAGATTGAAGTGGCTTTTATTTTTCCTATTACAGTCTTGGCCCTTGACTTACAAGCGATTGTGATCAGATGCAAGAAAGACTGAGAGAAGTTACTGTGTGTTATATGTAAAGAAGTGGAAGCATTTTTGAACTCTTGATAAAATATGTCCCTGAGATTTCAGCCCCTCTACATATTTTAGGTTGAAAAGGTGAACAAGTATTAGAAATTCTCAGATTTTAATGCCAGAAGAGCAGAAAGAACAACTGCTGTTCATTAAATCTGATTTCCCACAGCAAATATACTTTTTTTTTTAATGCAAGTGTATTATCATTATTTGTAAAAAGATCTTTTTGCACTACTCAAGAAATTTAGCAGTTTCTCCTATTAAAACCTTCTATCCATAGGAAATGATGCATTCTGGCTCGGAGATGCAGCTTCTCCTGTATGCAGTGTTCTGTATTTTTTGTATTTGGCTCACTATGGGAAGCATGGCTGCCTGTCTCCCTGGCCTAGCACCTCAAAGGATTCTAGGGGCTAGGAGCTGCTGTCTTATGCCAGAAGCTGTATCCTTACTCCATGGTACTGGCTTTCAGTTTCAGCTGAACTCAAAGTTTACCATATGCCCTAATTCCCATATGTATGAAGTCTTTGTGTGAGAAGCAAATGATTTTGGCTCCCCCTTATACTGAACTATACTGAATTCATATCTTTCCCCCTTCATTTCAAGCTCTTTCTGTATAACATCTGCCATAAATTACTCCCTAGGAATTCCTTCAACCTATTTCTTCTTATTGATTGCTACAGTATCTTTTAGAAGAAGATCCAGTTCTAATTGGAAGACTCGATCTGATAGATTTTTCTTCCCCGCCTCAACATTCAGTGACCCTGCTACATAAATGTGTATGCATTTATTTATTCCTTGGCTTTGAGATAGGATAGTACATAGCCAGGGGAAAGACATAAATAACCTACTCAAAAGAAAAGGATGAAAAGAAAACTGTAAGAATTCCTTACTCAGGTTTTAGTGCCTTTTGAAGAAAAAATGTTTCTGATATTTTTCACCATTTCTGGCTTGCTCTTCAAGGTATTTTAAAACAACCATTTTGAGCTAAGTATTCCTTATAGAAGCAGGATGGGAAATGACATCTCAGTGTCAGGATAAGGTGCTGGTAGTACTTTTGGAACGATATTCCTTTTAGATGATTCACACACTCATAGGCTTTCATTTTCATCATACCATTTTTTCTGATGACCCATGCAGTTGGGTACATGAAAGTTGTCTTGGGCTCTGGTCTTCTGTAGGCAGCATGAATGTCACAATTGGAATGATTTGCTCCTTTATGAAGTTCTGACCTTCAGGAGTTTCTTCATTGCAGAACCCACTAAAACCAGTCTTACTGCTAGTGTTCGTGTCCTTAAATGTACCCACAGAAATTCCAAAAATAAGCAAAGAGATCTGCTTGCTTCCTTCACAGGGTGCCCAAGCTGATTTTAAAACTGGGAGTAACAAAGATGGAGTCCTGCAAAGACTGTATATTTTGTGATATGTCTAGCAATACTAGATTTGAGAGAGGCAATTTCCTGTATTTAATGTTTTAGCATGCTGAGTGGTGAAGTAATGACTATTTTCAATAACAGCACTTTTTTTTTTTTTCCAGTGGAAGCTCATTCCCTTTTCATACAGCAGCTGTTTCCTACAGCACAACTTTAAGGCTGCACACATTACAAAGAGGTATTGAAAGTGACAATGGCTGGATGTGCTTCAAGTATGTGTGAAAAGAACCCTACCAGCCCTGAAAGTACCTGAGATTGGGGCATGGAATCAGAAGGTGCAGAATGGTACTCCTATTGGATCCAAAGCTTCAAGAGTCCATCTGCTTTGGGCTTTTGCTGTTAATCTGTGCATTTGCAATAATTTCACATATATTCTGCCAATTCCCCAGGCTTGTCTGGTTGTAGGGTTCCTTCCGCCAGATTTTTCGGTCTGTCTTTTTGAGCCCTTCTCTGGGGGATCACTCCCACCTCCTTTATGTCAGAATGGATAATAAGGCACTTACCTCAGTAAGCCAGCAGAGTTTATACAACATTTCCCAGTTGGCTTCACTTTGGACAACGAGGCAGGTTGTCTCTGGCAAAGACTAGTGGCTTGTGATACAGTCCCTTTAAAAGCTATGGTAAAATAAGGTTTACAGTAATACTGGCTATAGAGAATTTGATTTCTCTGGTGCTGTTAATAGAGGGGTTTTTTTCTCCTTCAGCTTTTTGTCTTTTAGAAATGCTAGCCATTCATTTTACGAACTTATGAATACTCTTATGATCCTTTTGTGGCCAGCAATGATTTCTGGCACTAGAACATTTGATTATAGACAGCAGAAGAGAAAGTGAAAATGTAACCTCCCTGTAGAAATTGTAGATATTTCAGGGGAGAAAATGTATTGAATAACTGGCTGGCTTCCCAAGCTTTTACTACTGATGCAGTATATAATAAGTGACATTCTATCACCATTTACCTCTTTCTGCTGTTTTTTTTTTTTAACAGTACCACAGCATAATGGATCCAGTAGATTAAATACCTTTGTATTTTATTTTTCTATTCTATAGCATCAAGCTATAGACACAAGCATTCCGCCAAACCTATGGAACGCCTTCTAATGTCTTTCTTGAGTTTGCCATTACACTTCAACTCTATAGATGAAGTGAAAAAAGGAAATCTTTTAAAACACTGTGTCTGCTAATCCCAGTCTTAGGGCACAACTGGTTATGGCTGTTGACATTTTCAAATGTGGGGTTCCTCAGAGACTGACAGTTGCTCCCTGCCCTGCTTTGTGTGGTAGGAAGAGGGAAACATGAGAGTCACATCATGTAAAGGTCTAAAGAAGAACGAATTGTATCATGTCCAAAAAAAAAAATAAATGTTATTTTCATGGACCTTTCATAATCAGTTTCACTGGCATTTAAGTCAACCATTGCCACTTGCATGTTGTATTTATATGTGTTTTTTTAAGATTAACAATGACACACAAGCCTCAAGGCACTGTATTTGTTATCACACATACCCTTCCCTGTGCCTCTCAACGCTGAAAGCAGTTAAAGGCTGAATCTGGGACAGTATCATTGCCTTTCTTTAAATGTCAACATGATCATTTGATTATTCATTTTCCATTTTTTATTCAGAAGAGTGGACATGTCAATCTGGAATAGGAAGCAATTATGTAGTGTTACACATGATCTTGTATTTTTGGCAGAGTTATTCCTCAGTTGAAGCACCTTTCTTTGCCCCATAGGTAGTGTGTGGCTGTCATGGGTTCAGCAGTAGCAGTCATTTTTTCTGCTTCTTAGTGGCTGGTGCAGAACTGTGTTTCTAACATCCCTCCGGGACTGGGGGGGGTGGGGGGAAGGACAGGTTGTGGGGGGAAAACAAGCAGGCTACATGCTTTGTCTAATTTACGACTAAGCTTAAACCACAACAGTGGCTCTAAATGAAACCTTCAAACCAGAGTCTTGACAGAAGATGAACTTCTGATCTATGCTTCATGCCTCAGGCCAATATCTTTTAGCTGGCTTTATTAAAAATAAATGGAGTAAAAACTGCTTCTGGCTTCACTGGACTTAGGATCAGGAGGATGAATATATAATATTTCCAGTGTAAATCTTTATATATACCTTTGTTTGTAGATCTAGTGTCTTCATTTGTAACATAGGAATACTCAAGTCACAGACATCTATAACACGTGTAGTAGACAAAACTACAAGCAAGCAACTAAACTAAAAAAAAAAAGAACCATAGACAATACACTTCTACAAAGGCAAGATAAAGTTCAAAATGAAAGCTAGACAGACATTCAGTTATAAGAGAGATTTATGACTATACTGGAGAAATATTTAAATATGAGAGTTCCCATGTTTATGAGCAAGCTAGCAAGTTCCCATGCAGATAAATAAAATTCATTTCAATATTCCTACATTAGTCTCTGTTTATATGAGTTTATGCCAGAATTCAGGCTAATGATAAGAATTCGCTACTGCAAACAACTGAAAATTAATCCAGATGCTGGTATTGGTTCTTAGAGGAGTAGAAAGCAGATGTATTGAAAGCAGCAAAGCTGCTGTTGATGGCTTCTTATCTTTGGTATTACATTTTGTAATGTGTGGTAAGGATGAAAGCAGTGCACAGAATGTATGAATGATATTGCAGTAGTTGGTATGGACCAGTTAGTAGGAAATAAATTTTGTACTGGATGGTGGATAATCGTAAGCAACCAGACTGTCTTCAGTCCTCACGTAGAATTCAATGACTTCATTAAAAACGTGATTCTCCTTATGTCTTTTTTGTTGTTGTTGGGAAAAACATAGTGATATTGCCGTTAAGACTTGCATTTTCATCATATCTGAAAAATTAAAAAAAGTACTGTTTTGCTTTGTGAACCTGAATGCCTTGTTATAGAGTAGGATGGAGCATGATCACTTTGATACCACTATGGATTACAGGATAGCATAGAGCAAAAAACTCCTCCCTCCTAGTACACAGAAGGACCATAACTACTCACAGAGCGTAATTTCCTGGGAACCATGGAAGCTGGGGGCAACATTCAGTCCAATATAGATTTGCACTGCTGGATCAGATTTGCATGGGAGAAATAACAATAGCAACTAGAGAAGACCATGAAGGATGGAGAGTAAGGAATGCAGAGAGAGGAGCACCAAAGCTCCGCTCATTCTTCCAAAAGCTTGAAACCTCCTGATTTCCAGCCTAAATTAAGCCCCAGCCATCTTGTTACCACTGACACTGCTATTGTCTGTAGATTTTCAAATTTCTTCTCTTCTTTTATGCCTTCTGTTACATCTGCTGAACTTACAATCATTGGGATGTCTAGCAGTCTTTGTTTTGCTAGGCTGAACAACCTGTTGGTTTAGGTCCTCTTCTATGAGGCAGGCTCTGATCAGCTGGGTGGCCATTTTCTGTACCTGCTTCATTTTCAATATATTTTGTTGCACATGAGTGGTCAGAATTGTATTGTATTCATAACGCAGGCTTGCCAAAAGTTTTTGCAATGACATTAATACTTCTCTTTCTTTAGAAAGACATACTAGAGTCATAGCTGTCATCTTCTTCATGGCTGCATCTCATTAATGACCAGTCATGAGCCCTCTCCCTCTTCTCCTGCCCTGTTAGAGTTGTCCTAATAAAACCTGTAGCTGTGTGCTGTAAATAATGCTATGGATTTTGTTGCAAGGCTATGCATGGATATTGCCTTAGATGTTTCAAATGAGAAGTTCCATCTGTTTGCATTTTTCAGGCAAAATTCACTGCTCACTTTGACCTCAGTAGCCAAAAGATTATTTTAATAGGTGTGGTATTTATGTGTAAAGAGGCAAACAAGTGAGATTGGTTTTGTGGTTGTTTTTTTCCCCTTTTTCATCCTTTCCTGTGAAAATCCAGGGAATAAGATGAGTAGAGTCTGCCTATGCCAGATGTTTCCACTTCCACTTGATCTGGAGAGCAGAAAGGGTTCACCAGCTGAGTAGGAGGACCAAATCATTTAGTGATCTACACCTTCCTCACAACCAGTGACCAGCAAAATACAGAATGCTCTGGTGGCAGGTCCTTACCATGGTGCCACTTGGCTGCTGTGTACACGGCCACAGCTGGTGCCTGCTCAGCCTTTCCTGCCTTCCCTCACACCTGCCTGCAGGAGCTGTCTGGTCCAGGCGTCAGTGCTGTTCTTAAGGAGTACACAAAACCTCGCAGGCATGGGGGAACAGAAAAGCAAAACTGCAGTAGGGGTCTCCTCATTCTCTCTTTTAGCGCACACCTTAACCTCCTCTGTTATCCTAAATCACCATCTGCTCCCTAATGTGTCCCAGTGCCCTTCTCTCAAATTAACATCTCCAGAATGCCTGCACAACTACAGAGATCATAGAATGGTTTGGATTAGAAGGGACCTTTAAAGGTTGTCTAATCCAATGCCCCTGACATGGAGCATGCCTTGATTCATCTCATCTCTGAAAAATGCATTTAAATTAGTTTGTGTTGCTCAGTATGTTGCAGTCAATGATCTTCACCGTAAGCTGGACTTTGGAATATTTGAGTAATTGTTGCAAACTTTTATCAGTAGCTCCGTTAAACCAGTACCACCAGTATCTGGTTCCTGATGGATATAATGCCCTGAGACCATTTCCCTATATTTACAGGGAAGAAGTGTGCATGTTATTTGCAAGGATTTTGGAGATGCTGCTCTGTCACGAGGAAAGCAGTCAGTGGAGAGACAGGCTGGGTATTTGTTAGTCTCTAAGAACACCTTCCTGTCTCCTTTGACCTCAGAAAAACTGCAGGCATTTCCAGAGTGCTTGTTTGTATGTATTTATTTTTGTGTATTCTTCCCTACTGAATGTATAGAAAAGCAAGAGAAAACATTAGGTCAGAATTTCTAACAGCCCACTAAGCCAGCCCTGAGGATAGCAGAGGACTGTCAATAACAGCACCTACTTCCCCCTGCTTTTGCCTAAATGGTCAGAGGATTTTAAGAAGCCTGGGTAATTCTCTGCCCATTTCCAGTGTTAGGGGCTTAAAATCCAGACAAAATAAGCCCTAGTTAAACGTCATCAGAATGGATTAGGTGGAATCCATTAGGATTCACTAGAACTCCATTAGGAATAGGGTTTATCTCTTCAGAGCCTATTAATATATTCGTGCTGTTACTATCACAACTATAAACATCAAAAATCATAAATATCACAGTCTATACAGTATCTGAAGGATGCCTAAGGCTGATATACATTATGATGTGTATTTTGGATAATACTTCATTCAATATTTAATTTACTGCATGTCCGCTTTCCTTGGGCATTTGCTGTTGACAGTGGTCATCTTGTCACTGCAGCCCAAGTTGTTCTTCGAGGCATGATTCTCTGCCTTCCTCTCATGATTAATTTGTTTTGCTTTCCATCCTTTTTTCCCTGTGGGTAGAAAATTCAGCCATCAGCAACAACTGCTCTTTTGTGTTCAAGGCACAGGACTCTCTTTTGTGGTAAGACCACTGTGTTTATGCAAAAGTAGCTTTACTGCTATGCTCACACTCCCATGATCCTAGAGCATTTGATCAAGTCCCTCAGTGGTTTCTCTGTCACCAAAAGGTCCCTGTATTACACTGCTCGTAGCTCCTACAGGGACTGTTTTTTTCTAGCTGAAGAGCAATAAAAGTGTAATATCTTTCTAGTTAAGATGTCATTACCTCTCTACCCTACCCAAGGCAGGGAGGTGAGCAGAGTGCTACAGCATTCCCAAATTGCCATCCTCTTTGTTAGTATATCTTCCCAAAGGCTGTGAAGCCAGGTGTGAGGCGTGTTTATGTCACTGGCCTGCTGCACGCTCCTCCTGCCTGAGCTGGCACGCTGGCCAGAACCATAAGTGTATTCTGAGAGGCAGGCAATTCAGAAACTCAGGAGCCACTTCTCTGTGTGCTGGCCACAATTCCTGCTTCCCCTGCCAATGTGCTTATGGTTTGGCATTTGTAGACACACCGCAGCTGTCCAGTTGATAAACTGACACACTCTGGGTGGCCCTCATCTCTTGAGATTTTACAACTGCTGGTTGCTCCACCAGGCATGAATCGAAGTCTTCCAAACTCTCCCACAGAGACTTTCCTGGTACTCTGGTGTCAAGTTAAGAACAAGAATCCAGAGCAGACATTTTACTCCTAATAACACTTGTTCTCCTACACTGCTGCTCTCATTCAGCTAACTGGTGCCTGTGATATTTACAGCACCCTCCAAACCAGTAGCCTTCTGCCCTTGAAGGAAAAAGGACTATGTACGCTCTATAGTCAAACTTAGGATTGCAAATCAAATATATTGCTGTGCATATACTTTTATATGATCCTTGGGCCTCTTCCTGGTGTTTCCTGCATGCTCATTGTTCAGTTTGAAGAAACAGCTATTAGCCTCTTAAGTACAGTAAAACAACACTGAAAAATACAATGTCTCTAACAGAGATCTTGAGAAATACAACTGCTGGGCTTTATGTATTCAAGATACGTGATGTACTAGATCATAGTGTCTTGTATGTGTCTCAGATCTCTTGTGCAATTTTTGCTTTACTCACACATTATTCCTGGTATATGTAGTTATTTCATCTAGCAGAAAAGGAGAAAAAGAATTGACACCCATAGGAGGTAATGTTTCAAGCACAAGGAACTGAAATAATTCAGTTTTTAGTAGCCACCATCAAAATCTTGCCAGTATTGTTCTTTTCTAGCTTCCACATCACAACATTCAGGTAACAGTGAAAACAGATTTACAGATAATTCTGATTTTGTGCCAAATTGATACCATAGTAGAGCAACTGTTGGATTGTGGACAGAAGGAGAGGTATTCATTTCCGTTTGCTTCTGCAGTAGATCCATTGAAATGTGTTAGCTCAGCTGTGTGCAAATATGCTGATGTAATCAAGCCAGGTGCATGCACAGGATTTTCTAACAGGAGGTGGAGATGAGTGTGGATCACGTAAAGAGGAGATGCAGAGCTGTGCAGGATGTTTAAAGGTCACAAGGATGCTTAACATTTTGTACCAGACATGTGAGGAGGGAAAATAGCACAGGGGCACAGAGTCATTAATACACTGAATGACAAAAGGGGTATGAGTTAGACTTTTAAAGGTCTGGAGTTCCAGACCATCTATAGTGCAGGAGAGAAGGGAGGGGACGATGCCCCTCTCTGAGTTTAGATCAGAAAGGTAGGGAACCTGGGCTACTTATAGGAAAGACAGGGAATGAAGTAAGGATTAGTCAGGGAACATTTTACTATGCCACTTGAACCCAACCAGACTTTTTAGTAGGCAAATATTTGCTTCCAGCAAAACAGACCCAGAAGCAGCTCTCGTAAAATGTATAAGGTTTTTTTTTCAGTCATCCAAATACTGCATTTTAGTACAGCCTGTTGTTTTTCAAGGGAATGTGGTTTTTCTTTGCTTTCTCAGGAGCAGAGATAGATTTGGGAGAAGGGTGTACAGGAGGACATGTGGATAAACAAGGCTGAGCTTTTAGAAAAATCTCTCCAGCTTGACTCCAGCCACCAGAGACTTGTATACCATTAAACTTCCTAGATAACCTCTCAGATTGTATAAGTGAAAAAGACATTACATAAACTGCCAGCATTTTTCTCTTTTTCACTTTGAGAACCACCCTTGTGGGACAGTTGTAAGGAATTTAGGAGGATTGGCTCTAATATATTTCTGCGGATAGTACTCTAAAAATACAGATAGAAGAGGATGCAATGCTCTTTTAGGGGGAGGAGTTAAACAGTTATTGGATTCTGCAAAAGAGATACAAATTTTTAAAAAGTTTTATAGGATACTGCAGGAGATCTTTCCATTTTTATTGCATTCTATTACACTTTCAGTGTAGAGGAGGTGCAATCAGGTATTTTCAATTGAAGTGGGTATGTGCTTTCATGTCTCACTGAAACCTAGTTGAATTATACACTTAATCACCAACTTTCCTGTTACTTGATAACTACAGGCTACTTCAGTTTTTGATTCTTAGCAACAGTCACCACTTTAACAGGGACTGTTCATTATTCTTACCCCGAAAATAAATGCCATATTGCTGCAGCTTCAGGAAGCTTGCTAGTGCAACTACAAATTCACTGATAGACTAACTGAACAAGGCAAGGAAGTCATGTGCCTCTGTGCTGGCCATTACAAACGAACATCACCTTTGATCACCCCAAGCAATAACTCCCTATGTTCACCCTCTCTTCTAGAACACAACTGCAGTCTCTTAATACTGATACCCCATGAATGCCTTCATTTTGAATCCCAATGGCCATGGTCTGGGGCAGAAGAAGTCCTTTTTGTGTAGTTTCAGCAAAAATTTTCATGACCTATGAATACTTGCATGAAATACAAATCCTGGTAATTTAATTTCCAGGTTATATGGAGGTCTGAGATCAGTTTCTCCCAAAGAAGTGAAGTTTGTCATACCAGATAATGGGCACAAAAGGCACCACCCTCATTCGTCTCAACCTACAAGCTGCCACACTAGTGCCTGCCACTGACCTCCTTGGAGGATGCAGGGCAATGCATGGCCTCCCATAGAGCTCTGCCACTACGTCACATAGGAAAGCCCTGGCTCTTACCTGTCCCATGTCACCTCTCCGTCTTGTTCCTCCATGGAGTTACTCAAATCAACCGAATTATGGAGCAAAAGCTGACTGAGATCTTTATTAGTAAATCCAGTATTATATTTGCATAATAATTCCAGGGCCAGGCTTTCTCTCCATCTTCCGAGAAATTTGATAGTTAAAGATTATGACACCTCTGTCAAGTGACTTTTTCACATCAGTGACCATTCTCTATGAAGGCTTCATCCATCACTGAAGCACAGTAACTTTGGAAGCAGTTTCTTCTATCCCTTTTTCTCTAAATCAGTTTGGAATTGCCAATATTTCTTCCAAGGTCAAATCTATACCAGCATTCATTTTCATGAGAATCACTCCTAACCTCTCAAACAAATGACCTCATAAATTACAAACCTTGCTCAACAGCTTTTGGAGGAGAAAGGTACCAAAGGCACATACACACATACTGTGCAGCTGAGGGAAAAAAGGTTCTTCTCAGCACTCTTCTTCATGTGTATTTTTGTAGCCAAAAACTAGAGTGGGAAAGGAAGAGATAACATCTGAGTTGGGATGACCAAAGTACATAGAGAGAACAATTTAGACTCTTAAAACAATGCAAAAAGTTAGATTCCAGTAGTAATTCAAGTGAAGGCAGGGGGTTGGGCCACATCCAAACATCTATGCAGTCCCAGTGACCCAAGCTATCACATGCGATATACCTCACTTCTTTATTTGCTTGTTTATTCTGAATGACTACAAGGGCACTTGATGTGATAAAACATGGACAGTGTCCTGAGTTCAGCTGGAGAGAGTTAGGATATTATCTTTCTGGAGCTTTTCCCTGCAGTAATGATGATACCCGTTTTGGGGTTAATTTTCTGTTGAATAAGCACGTCAGGTTTTAAGGCACTGGTCCAGGCTGTAAACAAGTCAGTCTCTTTGGAGCCTGCTTTGGCAGTTCTGCTGAGGTTACTATTTGTATTAAAATATTTGCTAACCTATTCTTTATAAAGCCAGGTACGTTTCCATGAAAAGAAGAGGCAATGTTGACATCTGTCCCCTTGCCAGGAGCAGCAATCATGTTACCTTGCTATCTCAGCTAGCCCTCCCCCACACAGACGTGCTAAATAAGGGACTGCTGCAATTCTGGCCCAGGGCTGATTACATTTCTGCTCCACACACAACTCTAAGTATCTGTGCAAAAGGCAGGAGCAGCTCAGTCCCACCATTCCAGTGGTACCGAGATCAGAAGAAACCTTACTGCTGAGAGAAATCAGTGATAGAAAGCTCTGGGATGTAAATTTTAGATGAGTTAGAGATTTTCACATGTGGCTGACAATCAATTTAAAGCACTAAGGAGAGTTCAAGAGGGAGTTAAGTGGTCCATGTAGATATACAGACAGTAGAATAATTTGGATGCATTTAGGATGCAGGATAGACAAAGAATTCATCTCATCCCCAAGCTGTTTGGATCTGTGACTACATTTTGATTCTCAGCTTGTACAAACTTTTCTATAGTGAGACTGGCCCCAACTATAATAGAACATTATAATAGCTCTGTTCATATTACGAGGTTGGGGAGTGGAAAGCAAACAATCTAAACAATGTAGGACCACCACAATTACTTCAATTGTTTTTATAGGTTACCCATAAAATTGTGGGCACTTTTCAGACATAGAAAAAGGCATAGACTTGGATTTGGATCTTACAACCCAAGGCTCTAACGTAGCGCACACTCCCTTGCACTTTCAAAACTCCCATTGACTGCAGTAGTAGATCTAGGATAACATGCAGGAAGTTCAGGGTTATTATTTATGCTCCAATATTAAACAAAGTGTTTACAAGAAGAAAAAGGACTAGCTTCTGGGGGGCAGAAGGTTGCTGTCCCTTTTGTATAAATGTGCAACCTGAAGGCATAGGAGTTTTTTTCTGATTGAGTTTTTGATACTTCCGTTTGCCATTGGGTAGAGCACTTAGTGAGGATTTTGCTTTCCTGATCTCTGTTTCTTTGCATTTGATATGCAGTTCAAACTCTGATAAAGAAATATTAGAAATATTTGATGTTGTACACACCAATAATTCATGCACTCTATTGTCTGGTTTTTAAATAATGGGAGAATTATACCTACAAAGCAGAGGATTTTTTCTTTGAAATAGGTAAAATTTTTTCAAAGGAGCTGGGGCTAGTCTCATCCTACTCCTACTAAAGTGAAAGATTAAAGCTTCCATTCACTTTAAGAGGAGCAAAAATAGATATATGATGGGCACATTTGGGAGCATTCCCTGTCAAGCAATTAGGAGTAACCATGCTGCTGGCAAGATCCTGGCATTATTTATCAACTAATCGAACTAGATATGCATTCACTTTACTCAGTGTAGCTGGATCAATTTACATGTGACCCTTTGTTCTGGGACTTCATAGTGAAATATTGATATAGCTATGATGAGCCAAGTATACAGACAAAATCCATTTTGTGAGAAGAAATGGTATGCTTATTACTCTAGCTTATATTGTTGGAAAATCAGGCAACCTTCAGAGCACATAAAACCATTTTCCATTCCATACCTGAAGATTGGCCCGTATTTCTGAAGGCACGGTTGAGTTGGGGTTTTTTCTAATGATATTAGTTGGACTGATGGAATACATTATCTTTCTCTGCAAAATTAGGTATGGAGACTCTTCAAAACATGCCTGTTGCAGCTCTTTCTCAGGTATTTGTCTAGCACAAGGTTGCCTCTGTGTTGGTTTGGTTTGGGTTTTTTTCACTCTCTATTGACTCCTGTTAATTTCTGCCCTTTTTCTTCTCTTCTTCCCACTTCTGCCCACTCCCATCCATTATGGTTCCCTTCTTGTAATCATCATGCTGAACTCCTATTTAACTTTTCCCTTATTTGGTGGTATGGATGGGCTTGCTCCACAGAAGACAAAGCCCTCCACAGTATCTTTATTATTGTGTTTTGACATTTTTTGATTCTCATGTAATTGTAGGCTGAGTTACTTTGATATGGACCTGATCCAACATCCAAGCATTTTATCGGTTTGCATACTGTCATTGTTAAAAATTACTTTTTTCTTTTAAAATGACACACTTCCCCTTATTTTTTTCCCATCTATTTTTCATTAGCTGTTCTTGACAGTAGGTCTGGTTAGGTGCTTTGCCATCTCTGCTGCTTCTGTCATGTCCTAATGTCAACTGACTTTTACAGAGGCTGTTTCTCTTATCTTTGAGCTTTCAGAGCAAGGCTTGTATGTGGGGCAGATTTTCTTCTCTCTGTCTTCTTTGCTGTCTCTGCTTCTTGTCTTTTTGGTTTGCCTTTGGCTTTTGTCTGTTTTTTTGGCTCGGCTGTTCAGTAGCTGAGGCAAAGTTATTGTTAGCTCTGGCTGAGAGAAAATACATGATGGAGAGATGCTTCTTCCTACCACAGATTAGTTTGATGCAAGATCTTCCATTATGAGCCTGATTTTGAATCCCACCATGGCTTTTTCAAGCTGAAATTAATCCACCTGAAATTGCACAGGCAAACTTGTATGTCAGACTTACATTTCATTTCAAGAAAGCTTGACTGATACTAGGCAAAACATTGAGGAGGTAGGAAGATATTTTAAAATAAGTGGGGTGATCTCACTTTTTGGAAAATTTCCTAATGTTTATTTTAAAGAAATGTCATGACTCAAAGCTATCTTGACTGAGAAACTCCAAATTAGGGTTACTTTGTTGTCCCTGGCAAGGCTAGGTGCTTTGGACTCAGTTTGGAAGGTATGGGGAGGGGGCTTATAATTTCAATATTAGGAACAACAGTGTCTACGTACATTAGAAACACATTGGCTTTCTGAATACCAGATTCTGGCTTGTGCATTGTTTATAAACCACATACCAACAGCCTTTGTGCTTTTTAAGCTGTATGCAGTACTATACACTCTTTCGGAAGTTCATAGCCAAAGGCTACCAGATGCCTGAACAGTTGCTATTATATCCATCAAGAAGGAAGTAAGAAGCGCTCAGTTTGAAGTATCTTCTGATCTCCACAGGAGTTTCTACAGAGTCTGTCAACCTCATGGGCATTCCCTGGATTGTGTTGGCAGAGAAGACCCCTCAGTGTCCCTCTGAGCACATCCCAGAAGTGAGGTCTCAATGCACCCTGCTCAGCCTACTGCTTCATTGTGAGTAGCTCCCTGCGCTAACCATGGCTTTTAGTGAAGTACTTAGATGTTTCTCTTAAGCCCCAGGATGCTGAAATGTGAAAGTTTCCTAATCTAGAATTATGTCCAAGGAGAAAGCAGCAGTTAAAGGGGCAGGTAGAGATGTGGAAATGCTTGTGGATAAAAAAGTAATCTTGAAATAATGTCATTACCTGAACTTCTCAGTTACTGGCAAATAAACATGGGAAGTACAGAATTAGGGTAAACTGCCCCTAAACCTCTTAATGCAGAAAATTACTTTGTTATGCCTGAATTTTATACATTCAAAGGCAACTTGGTGTGCCATGCAAGCTCTGCGCAGCCTCTAAATATTCTGGTCATAATTGCTGGAGTCCCAGATTGGGGTGTTCTGCTTTTAATCAAAACTGATGTAGGTCAGGCAAATACTTTAGCAACTGGGATTACTACAGCACATACTAGGACATCTTAAGAGTGAGTTTTGATTCCACTGAAACATCCAGGTGGCAGACTTGGCCTCTGACTGCAGATGAGTGCCAGCAGGGAGAGTCTGGTCATGGGAGCAGGAAATTCATCAGAGGCTGCAAAACTCTCCCAAGATGGGCAAAGTATTCCTTATTAAGCTCCTTGCTGGCACAGTGAGACAGCTACCAGTGTGCAAGCAAGGCAGCTTAGGTTAGGTAAGTTTACATTACAAAACCATTCTGTCTGCCATGTAGAGAAATGCTGAAACATTTTGACATTCCTCTAATAGCAGTACCTTTATTCATAATGAGTCTGGGATACTGTACCACCTAGTAAAACCATAGTCCAGACATTCAGAGTTTAAGTACTCACAGTAATTAAATCAAACTAGTAAAATCAAATCCACTTCCAAAAAGGAATCCAACACACCTCCAGGTTAGCACTTCGAATGCTTCTCTTTTGAACACCCCAGTTGTCAGGGGGAATTAGTGAAACTGGATATGAAATGCTGTTTCTGAAATCCTCCACAGAGCCATGAGCTGATGAGGAAGATAAGTCTCATGTATTTTGCTATTTTGGACCCAAGACCTCTCTTCCATTCTGGAGGAATAAGAAACAAATGTATTACACTAATAAAACAGACAATGGCTACCTCTTTGTTGGAGACATTTTGTATTCTAGTGATATAGATTTGGGATAAGTTGTCCAGCCAAAAGATAAAGGAAGGTAATAAATATAAGTGCATCTTCTGAGAAGTGCTAATTATCTTTCACATTTGGAAGGGTGAATTTTTTTAAAGGTAAGGATTTTCTAGAACACAGAATACATTCTTCCTCCAAAATCAGTCTAATTGTATTTGCTGTCTCTTTCAAGCAACAGCAGAAACGCTTTAGGGATAAAGGATCATTTTCTAAAGAATACTTTGGTAAGATGAGGGGTCTCTAGCCAAACATGACAATAGTCAACATAGTTCCTTGTGTACTTCACAGTTAAGAAATTTTGCTGAAAGTTCAAAGGATTGGATTTAATTCCTCTTGGATTTCCTGTGATAATCTCAGTTGAATCATCTGCTCTTACGTGTTATAGCTCAACAATGTCTGACTCTGTTAAGGAAAAATGACATTTATTAGACACAACTTTCCTTTACAAACCTTCTTCATCTGGCTGGGACAAGAAATGCTATTTCAAGGGCTGTCTTGCAGCTAATGAGAATTTTCTATAGCGAACCAAAAAGTAATATCAGATGGGAAAGAATGAACTGCATTAGCCCTTTACCTTAAAAAAAAAAACAAACCATGGTGATTTTGGGTTTGGCTTCTCCCTCTCCATATGTTAGAGTCTATTTCATGTATGCTGCAATTTCAAGTTTAGTTAGCAAAGGTTATACTCATTCTGCTTTGCATTGCTGAAGGACCTGCTTTGAAACATTCATACATTATCCAAATTCATTACTGGTATGCTCAGGAGTAGTTGCACAGAATGATCATTTTCAGCACCTGTGTGCCAATCTAAAAGTCAAGAAGGAGGTTCATGACAAGTTATTTGGTGAGTATTAAGGGTCAGAGTCCTTGGATATAGACTTGTATTTCAGGAGATGTGGTTTGTGGGTATTGAAGGATAGAACATCATTCAAATGGACTGATAAATAGGCAGAAGAGTCATTCTTTGCATTTGCTCTTTGTATCTTTTCTGGCATCCTCCATCAGCTATTTTTAAGGGCATCTAGACTTTGGGAAAGACACTTACCTGCTTGTGTTAGAATCTAAATAGGCAAGTACTGAATATTCAGCTAATGGACATCATCCTAGTCCCACTGACATTAAATTTACTTGGCTAATCATCTATTCTGGTCTATGTGAAGTCACTGGAAGTTTTGCTGTTGACTTTGGAGGACCAGATTTCACTCACTCTTCTAAATATTTAAACTTCTATATTTAGGAATTGATCTGATAAAGGAAATAAGTTTGTGATGTGTTGTACCATGCGGTGAGAATGCACACATTGTTGTTTTGTTTGGTTTAGTCTATTTTTATAGAGTACTTCAGGAGAAATCCATGAATTTGAGTAGTTTGGTAGCTAAGAAAGTGTAGTGATCTCTTTTGGATCAGAGCTTCTTGTTTCCTCTATTTCTAATATAGAAGTTCTTTTGTAAAGATATATCTATATGACAGAGGCAGGGTTGCTAATTCTCTCTATTAGCATATGTGGATTTTGCTTGAGCAAGTTTAACTGACTGATAGTGATCTATGTCATGACTCAAACACAAGTATGGAGGAAAGTTTGTGCTGGCTTCCCCGAAAGAATGCTGTTGCTGGTTTATATAGGCTTCGTCCAAAACCCAATAAGAGAACTCTTCAGTGCTGTTAGAGAGGCAGAAACATTTCCAAGAAAAAGGAAAATTTGAAAATCTGCATTTTCAGCAGTGACTAGTATTGGTTATTCCTCAGTTTCAAAGTTTGCAAGTAGAGAATTCAAAGGAAAATTTGGAAGGGAATCCAAAAAGAAAAAGGGCCCCAGTTTCACGTTGCTCATACTTTCTGCATTTCAGACTCTTCTTTTAAAGTCTCCAGTCAGGCAACTGAATTGCTAGTCGTTTTAGAACTCTCAGACTCATTCTTTTCTTTTTTCCTCATCTTTTCCTCTTTTCCTCTTCTCTTTTCTATTAAGGTCAAATCCTGCTTCTCTTGAAGCCAATAATAAAACTCCCATTGATTTCAACATGAGCAGGAAATATGCAGTTTGCTATTTACCACAACCACCACAATGAATCTCTGGGAAGAATTCATTTATATTCATTCCAACGATGCCATGAAAAATGGGCTCTTGCTATTTTATCACATCCAAACTGTTGCTCTAACTCTAACATCCTAGCTGTTACTAACAAGTCAGTGATGATTTGTAAACCAACAATTTATGGTAACCACATTCCATCCCCATTATGATGTGTGGTTTGGAAATGGAAAAGTAATCAAGACCTCCTGTTAAGAGACTTTATTTCAGTTGAATGTTTCTGTAAATAAAAGCATTTTGAAAGGATCACTGCTATATGTTTCTAACTGCAAATTGTTCGTTTGATCTAGGCCCCATCTACACTCCAAATTCCTGCAGGGTCTGTCTGTCAGGAGTGTGAGATCCCCAATGGTGGCATGAGCATACTAGCAAAACTGTTTCCATCTTTAGAAGTATTTTCACTCAACTGGATAGTTTCACTAGACTGGAACAGCAGTTCCATTTCTTGGAGACAGCTATGTCCATTCCTTGGAATACTGCATAACACTTTATCAGCACACTATAAGGGTACTCTGACAGAAATAAAGGCCTCCTACCACAGTTACAGTAACAGATGAAGAATTATAGTCAGACCCATGGTATGTAGTAATGCCCTCAGGAACTAAGAGACTGTGTAGTTTGTGCAAGACTTTGTCTTGGTTGTAAGGATTGTGGGCAGTCACTGTGACACTAAGGAGGACTTTCCAGCACTTTGATGGGAGACCACCTAGAATGACTGGTAAATAGACTCAAACAAGGAATTTTGTTCCAGTACCAACTAGGTTATGAGCCTTCTTTTGATCTCTTGGGCACTACTACACACTGTCCTTTCAACGCTGTGTAAGGAGCCTAGCAGCCCGGGTTTGAGGTTAGAGCCACTTTGGTAACCTGCTAAAGGAGATACCAAGCTAGGCAATATAGAGTGTGTTCTAGTTAAGCAGCACTGTGATGTGATATGAAGACAGAGACCACACTTATTAGGAGATAAAACACTCTTCCTACCCCTTCCTCTGCAGCAAAAATCACTAGCTGATTAGTTGACATATCCTAGGATTGATCACAATTCATGGGGGTAGTAGGATGTCAGCTCAAAGGGATTATATGAATGCTCTGAATTTCTGTAGAACAAAAGACTGACTACTAAAGATTACTCTCAAACTGACTTTTGTGACCTAAAAGTATGAAGAGGTTTTGAAGCATGTACAAAGTCCACGATAAAAAGTGTTCACGGGCTTAACTCCAGTTTGATGTTGTCTTTCCCACTCCTAACTCTGCTGCAAGCACAGTGCCTTCTCATCAGTGGTAACACAGCCATTCACATTCTCCTGTGAACTAGACCTCTGAAATGTGTTGTAAAAAAGCAGTGTGTGTGAAAGAATAATAAAGTTGAAGTAGTTTCCTGATCTGTTATATTCATGCTTCCAGGTGTGGCAGGCAGCAATGAGAGGTGGAAAGTGGTAGGAGGTGGTAGATGGGACTGTCTGAAACCAGTAGTAGTGTTGCCAAAGACAAAACTATAATCTGTACTAGCTTTGAAAAAGAGCCTATATATCTCAGTAAAGAGATAATCAACATATAGTCCTACAAACTGCTAGATATGGATTGTGGTGGGCCTTGAAAGGACAAGTTCTACCATGCCACATCGCAGCCAGAGATCCACTCAAGTGTGACGCTAGGGGCCAATTGCAGCCCAGGAATTTTCATCCTCCTTGAACAGCAATTTGATAATATCTGGCCTTACCAGTTAGGGAAAAAGTCAAAAATCTCAAGGCTGGATTACCTGATTTCATCCCTTTCAGTTACTGTTTCCAAATACCGCTTTTGAGCATGGAAATATATTTCTGTATCCCTCCTTTATTTTCACAAATATTTGCTATCCCGGTGTATATGTCTTCATCCTAACAAATGTTCTTTAATTAGGAAGTTAACAAAAGGAAAACGTTTGTCAGCATTTGTCCAACAGTAGGAGTCTTGTCAAGTAATTGGGCAGACGTTGAGCCTGCCGCCATGTTTACATTAATGCTAATGCTGCGCTACCACCTTGTGGACAAAAGGTAAATAGCACTGTGTTTTACACGCAGGTACGTTGTCCGTATGAAATAAATACAGCGCTAGCTGAGAAGGTGACTGTGGGCAGTCTTGCTGATAAGGACAGTATAGTCTGAATCCTTCAGACTGAGCCAGCTCAGGATCTGGGCAGCTAACAGAAGCCAGATTGTGAATATCTGCTGGAGCTGTAAAGTGTGAGAGCAGGTGATGGGTATCCCTCAGAGAGATATGACAGTCTGATTCCCCTCAAGGACAAAGATGGAAGCAAGTAGGAATAAAATCATGTTCCTATCATATTAGTTTATTAATGCCTTTATATAGGCAACTCCTCTCATCTGCCCACTCTTAACTGCAGTCCTCAGAGCTGATCACTCCTTTCTTGACTCTCTTCTATCTGCTAGCTCAACTGACAAGTCCTTTGGCAGTGTAATACCCTGGAGTTCCTACTCCTTTATGGTCTTTCCACGTGTTGGGATTACAGCCACTCTCTTGCATTTCAGTGCTGTGCCTCAGGGAAAATAGAATTCAGAACACTACCTAAAATTTCAGTTACTGACCATGTTATTAATAAGAATATTATTGGTAGCCTGTTCATCAGGACGGGATGAAGAGCTTCCCCTATGGCATAGGTCCCCTATGGCATTAACAGATTCCAAAAGAAGAAGGTGTAGGCTAGACCTCATCTTCCTTTTCCCTAAAACTGAAGGAATCTCCATGGATCAGGAGAAGGTTTACTGCCTGATGTCTTCCTCATACGTGAAATACACTAAAACTTAAAAAATAAGTATTACTCAGGCATTTCAATTACATGCCAAATATGATGGCTCTGATTTGGGTCTTATGTGGCTGAAGGCAAAAACTTTAAGGGGACTGAGCCTTTTGTTAGTCAATAGGTTAGAGATCCAGATTTATAATGATGCCAAATTTTCCTTGTGGTCTTATGTGACACAAAATCAAACTGAGGCTTTCCACATCCCGAGAACATATCCAGAACTCCCCACTTTATTCGCTAGCGTAGAAAATTCCTCAATTGCTTTTCTGTTAGGGTAGTTCTTTTCATTTGGTAAATTAGGTGTCCATGGGAGCAAGCATGAGAATTTGGGTCTCTAACATGGCTATAGATTGCCTTAATCATAGGCAGCAGAATTCCTGCTGCTTTTCTCCATCTCACCTCCCCCATCCTCTACATTTTCATAAAACAATTTGAGCATTTTATCCAAAATTGCCTCTTCTGATCTCAAGAATGGCCCATTCTGTCACACAGGAAGCCAAGGAAAGACACCCGTGCAGGAGACCTGCAAGGGTGAAACAAGTAGCTCCAGACAAACCTAAAACATAAAAAAAAAAAATGCAAGAGGTGGCATTAGTTTCAGATCTCCTATAAGGAATATAGATATATCATGCAGGGATACAGTTAGGAAAACCAAATCCCAGCTGGCGTTGAATCTGGTAAGCGATGTAAAGGGCAACAGAAAGGGCTTCTACAGACATATCTGCAGAAAAATCTGGAAGAAATGTAGGTGTGCTGCTGAGTCAGGTCATGGAAAAGGCTGAGGAACTCATTGGCTTTTTTGGCTGGAGGAATGGGAGAATGGGAATCTCAGGAAACTCCGTGAAGTACAAAATCCTGCACTTGAGAATGATTAGCCCCATGCACCAGTGCAGGCTGGGGCGATCCACCAGCTGAAAAGGAGATTGTCAGAAAAAGTCTGATAGCCTGGGGGTACCAGTGGGTGATAAATTGACTTTAAGCCAGGAATCTACCCTAAAGGCAAAGATGGTCAACAGCATCCTAGGCTGCATTAGGAAGACCATCAAAGACAGATGGAGGAAGCTGATTCTTTCTGCTCATCACTGATGAAACCACATCTGGAGTGCTGCAGGCAGGGCTAGGCTCCCCATACAAGGACATGGACATACAGGGGCATGTCTAATGAAGGACTATGAACATGATATAGGGATTAGAGCATGTGAAATACAGGGAGATGCTGAGAGACCTGGGACTGTTCAGCCTGGAAAAGAGAAGGCTCAGTGAGATCCTATCAGTATATATAAATACCTGATGAGGAGAGTAAAGTAAGTAGAGGCAGACTCTTCTCAGCAGTAACCTGTGAAATGACAAGAGGCAATGGGCATAATTTCAAATACAGGAAATTCCATTTAAATATAAAAACCTTTTTTTACTGCAAAAGTGATCAAACACTGGAACAGGCTGCCCAGACAGGTTGTGGAGTCCCTGACTTTGAAGATATTCAGATCCTGACAGGACACAGTACTGATCAACCTGCTCTGGTGACCCTGCTTTCAGTAAGGTCTTGAACTAGACAAACTCCAGAGGTCCCTCCCAACCTCGGTGATTCTGTTAAGTAACATGTTCATTATTCCAGATACAGTTCTGATAGGAGCAATATTCCTGTGTACAACTTTTTGTTCCCTTTTTGGCAGAGGGAGGAAAAACTTTTCTATCTTTTGATTATGCTTTCACGATAACATTTAGCCCACAAATACTGTGGGACATGAATGAGTCATGCTTTTTTCAGCGCTTTTCTCTGCCCTACTTCTCCTGTTACCCAAAGAAACTTACTTTATTACAGCCCTCTTCTGGCCCCAGCTTCTGTCTTGCAAGGAGATGGGAAAGACCAGAGTACATATATATTATTTTTTGGTCTGGCAGAAGAACAGGATAAGCTTAGGGCATGAAGGGCAGTAAATGTACTTCAGGTGTTCTTCCTGTCCAGCTGTATGGAATAGTGGTCCTTTGATTCAGGATCTGATTGCTCACACCTTGTTCTGCCTCAAGTGCAGCGAAATTGCTACACAGGACTACCATGAACCTAGGACTCTCTCCTATTTATGCTTCCCTGCTGTCCTTTTGCTCCTCTCTTCCACTGAACAATACTGTGAAATAGCAAAGGTGCCATGGAGGAATGGGTTGTGTACCAAAGACTTTAATCTTAAAGATATGTTAATTTCATCTACTGAGATCTTGCTAGCGACAAATTTTCATGTCATACCAAAAATAACAGTTTCTTTACTGAGGGTGGAAGTCTGGTAATGTGACAAATGCTGAATCTGTTTCTCTGGAGAGAAATTTCTAGCAGAAGACTCGATGATGGTGTTGTAGGAGGAATTCAGAGCAAAACAGTTCTTGCTGGGTTTTGTTGGTGCCCTCAGCTACAGCAGCACATTCTTCCTCACTTAGAGGAGTTTGGTTACTTATGTAAAAACTTATTTTTTTTTGCTCCATGTTTCCTAGTTGATATTATCTATCTTACTCTGTCTTGTACACAAATATAAACAGGATTCCATAATCTCAAAACTGATATGTTGTAGAAAGTGCAAAACCCAAACTTCCTGTCATGAATTCTCAGGCAACATAGCAGGCAGTGTAGTATAGCCTAAGACAGCTCTTCTGAAACTGGTGTTGTAATAACATTTTAATAGCACCTTAAGATACAAACTAAGCCATCAGTGGGAATCATACTGTGCCAAACAATCCTCTGTAACAATTTCAGTTTCTTCAGCTGTTAGTCAGCACGTAAAGACTTTACAAAACTGATGGATTAAAAAGAATAATTTTCAGAAATTAATTATGAAAGTCTTTGTACAGCCCATCTTTGCCATTCAAGGTGTTATAAATGATGTGTTCTCTAGCTTTCTGCATAATGACATCATTGCTTCCTTGCTTCATTTTTCAGTCTGGTTCCTGGACAAATAGAGATGTCAAAACAATAGGAAAGTCAGTTTTCCCCACCCAAATTTGTTTTTTGTCTAACTCCACTTAACCAAGTAAGATATCAATGCAGAAACTAATAAGTACTGAGAAAATGTGCTTGAATGATTTGCCCACAACCCAAACAGGCAATACCATCATAAAGCCATTACCACATTAGTGAGGGAGTGGAATCATTACCAAACTATATGCACTTTATAGAACTATTGGATGATATATTTGTAATAGAAAATCCCTTCTGGTAAGCTTTGACTTGTTTGCTGCATGGGGATAAAGATCGGTAATAGGAAAAAAGTCAGAAGCAGCACAGCGATTAGCAAGTTTCATTTATGAAACTCCTTCCCTCTCAAGCTCCCTGCAGCTAACATAATGTTTTGTAAAGGGGACTAAAATGCAGATTCAGTTATAAAGCCTGCCTTTGTAGGACACTAGAGACACAAGAATCTAGTGAAATCATTTTGTTTACTCAGATTTAAACCAAGAAATATGAACTAATGCAAGAGTCAGAACCAAATTGAAATGTCTGAAGTACAAGACTTAAACACTGTACAAAATTCATACCATCATCCAACACACATTCCATTTCTAACCCATCAGTTTTGGGATTCATTCAGGAAATACTTAAAAACAGGCCTTTTTTTTTTTGTCTTTTTTTTTTTTTTCATAGGTTCTATTGAGAATGTTTCTAACTCTTGTTAAACGTAATGATGATCATCCATGTAATCTTATGAGATGTTCTTGAAAGACAGCATTTGTTAATTAACAAACTAATAGGTATTTTCCTTCTACAAGTTCATTTTAATTGTCTATTTATGCCAGTCTACCACTTCAAGGAATATTTCTATAATGCTGATAGTTGGGGTTTTTTTCTCTGTCAGTAAATGTAAGAGGAAAGTGCTAAATGCTGCACAGTAACATGACTGTGAATGAATCCTTCATTTTTACTTCCATGTTTTAGCTCTCAGCCTGCTCAACAGAAATGTTGCTGTTGATTCATAGTCTTTAAGTGGGATTGGTCAAACCGACTTTGCTAAAGGCAACAGCATATCCTGTTTTCTTGCATGCCACGCTCAAACTCCACAACTTCAGCGACAGGTGAAATGAGCCACATAATTTTAAATGGTGTCCAAAATTGTTACAAATCAGCCAGTTCAGATACTGAATTTCCAAACTACAGGATTTTCCTAGTTACTCTACCTGACAAGTGTTATGTGTTGTTTTGTACTTAGTAGTTTATGTTTAAATCTATCTTTTGTGAAAAACGTAGCTTGAAGGCTAACACTACTGGTTGTGGATGGGAGTAAAGATTTGGCTTGGATACATTAAATGGCAGCTATCACCTCTTTTACCGAAATGTAACTATTTTGCTAGGTCTTAACCACCTTTGGCAACGGCCAGGTTTAAGTTTAAGAGGGTCCATTGCTTAAGTTCCACCTAAAATCCTGGGAAAACAATATTGAACTTTCTTATGTTCAGTCTGCTGATTTTCCCCATTTGCAAACACAAGTCAAAGGGACAAATACATAAAGAGAAAAAGTAAACTCTTGACAAAATACATAAGCAGGGTAAAAGACAGAACCTAGCATACAGTCATAGCACTAATGATTTCACAGTCATCTGCTGTAGGGGTAGTGCTTGGCCAGCAGCTTGCTTTCCCCTCCTAAGGTATCCTTCACTCAAAATTTAGGATTCTCATGTCTTGCAGGGCAGCAAGGCCTCATCAGCTTCAGCTTTCCCACACACCATTAAAAAATCCTTTCACAAAGACCTCTTTTCTACTTTCTAACCTTTGTATCCTGTGCTGAAAGTAAATGGTCTCAGATAAGGCTAACACTCCTCAGGCACAGTTAAGAAGTCTTAGCTGGCCTTGACTCATTTACAGTTCTACAGGTAGAAAATTTCCTCCTTTGTGCTAAAAAGCTCCCTTTCGAGCAGAAATGTTTCTCAAGTACAATGAAACAGCATATGCAAAACAAATATGCTTTAGGCCTATCTACTGGTCCTTTCCATTCCTCATCGCTTTGCTCTGCTGGTTGTCAGCCAGACTCTTTCTAGTCTGACTTTCTTTCCCCTGAGGAATTCTTGCGGTGGGAGAGAGTGCCAGAGATTTTCTTTCACTTTGGGCCTCAGCCACCAGCATTACCCAAAGTTAATGTATATTTAATATGATACAGCCAGTAACCCTTTCTGCCAACTTCTGATCATACGCCAGCTGAAGAATGCTGTGAAGTTATGTCCTCTAACTAAACCTCAAAGCCCACGTATAAACTCCTGATTAGTGGTGGGTGAGATTACTAGGGATGTATGTATATACCCCTCTGTTTCTTTGCCAGCTGGAATTCCTCCATGCTGTAGGATATCTGCAGAAGCAGGCTCCAGAGAACCTTCTGTTTTTGCAGTACGTGCCTAAGGCAAAGCTACCAGAGGGTTTTTCCTGGTAGCTTCATTCCCTGCCTCAAGCAGTCATGTTACACTTCTGTGCGTGATTAATTGTTGGTCATGATTTACTCGGTAAATTATGGCATTTCAGTGATGGGTGTAAGGGGATCTTCATGTGTATAGTTGTACATGAAACAATTTAATGGTTTAGGTTTCTTCAGGAATACTCTATCATTTCCGTGGAAGTTTGCTTTTTTGTTTTGTTTTGTTCTTTCTCCATGGATCAGCAGAGAGAAAGAATACTGACTGTAATGAAGTTTCCTCTCTTGGAAAGTCTTTTTTTGTTTGCTTGTTTCTGGTTTCCCGTCTTTGGTGTGTCTTTAATTAATTAAGGTTTATGTTCACCAGGTAGTATAAAGGTCAAAATGTTAAGGGATCCAGAGGGAAATGATTGAGAAGGTCTTTCTGAGGGTGACAGCTCTGCCTTGTAATACAATACTATTTCTCATGGGAGTGGGTGGGAGGCCTGCCTAAATTTCCTCTTCCTGTCCTGCCAAATTCCCTAAATTGCATAACCGTGTATTCTCCTTACACAGTGGTACCCTTGGCATCCCTAGTAAATCTGCAGGGAAGCAGTGAAGCAGCTGGAGGCTTGAAGGTGGACCAAAATTGGTAGAGGACAGACTTGGTTAGCCAAAAAACAAAACAAACCCAAACCCACAAACTGAATTACTAACTCTCCCATGTATAACAGAACAACACAATACAGATTTAATAACATACACTATTTTGTTCTAAATGCACTCCATCTAGGAAAAATAAGTTTATCGGGATAAGCAAAGGACCCATGGGGAGTTCATCAGTTCAGTTTCAAGTCACAAAATGTGTTTTACTTGGCTTTGGAGACTTCTTGTGCAAGATTAATGTGAAACTGCTGAAATGCGAACTGACGAAAAGACATATTTTTACTGGTTGGTGCGTTTTCCCCTGTCCCATTATTTTCATCAGGAGGCCCCATCACTGCCTTACCCATCACCCCTGCTTTAGACTGACAGCAGTATGAGGTACTTCTTGGTTTCTGTGAGGAAATGAAAGAATAACTATTAGAAAAGCAGCATGACCAGTGTACCTCATAAGGATGTAACACCGAAGGCTTTCACTTTATCACTACACTGAATCAGAAGAGAAGAATTTGGACCTTCTTAGAGAGGAGTGTCAAACATGGCTATCCTAGGGTAGGTTTTGCCTGAGTAAGGAGGGTAAGATTTGCCTCCTTTGGAAAAACATATATGCTTCTTTAAAGTTCAGGTAGCCAAATTCATTACTTTTGAAGCTTTGCTAAGCTTCACTGGATCCTACCTTAGCCATGTATACCGGCTGACTGTCATTAAGACAATAAAATAGCAAGTACACCCGCAGAGGTTTTGACAATCCTGCTTTAACTGTCTGTGTACAGCACCTTAAATAGGCTCAGTACCGTCTCTGAGATTGTTCGAGAGAGATCGGGTACTACTCAGCGTGTGTAAGGGTGGGAGAATCTGGCTCCAAATGGTTTCTTTTTCTCTCCTTGCTACAGGAACTGGAAAAGACAAGGGTGTGTGGGCGGGCCTGGAGTCCCTCCAAGGAAAGTGTGAGGCCTTGGGCAAAACAAATCCATCAGGTCTCTCATTTCTTCCAAATATAGGTCTGTTCTGAGCAATAGCCAAGCTCAAGTCTAAACTTCATATCCAACCGTTTCAGAGGGAATACATGAAAAAGACCCTATGGCCTACAGAGTCCGTCTACAGAAAATATTTTGGTAGCTCTTCCGCTCTGGCATTATCTTCCACTTAAAAAGAAAGAAAAAGCAAACACACAAAACTAGAGCACATGGTTCAATTTTCACTGTAAAACAACTGATTGATGAAAATAATACTTCTGAAAACAATCTGTTGTGAACTATCAAGCATTTTTGCCTATGCACCAATTGGCAGGAATAAGACAGATAAATTGTTACAATATGTAACAAAACAAATTGCTCTGAAGAGAAATGGTATTTCTCTGTGTGTGTATTAGCAGGATGAGTAGATTTAAATCCATGAAAGTATGCTGAGAGATCATTCTCCATCATAGCAGAAAAATACTGGAAGCAAAGGAACTCACTTTAGCTCTGTCACTGTCTCTGTCAAAACAGGGTTTATGATATGCAAGTGTTCTCCTGGAGTAGAGCAGAAGAATCCTGGACTTAAAAAAAAGAACAAATTTGGGATGTTTCTGCTGTTGAGTGGAAGTGGTTTCAGAGCCATATTTGCCAAGATACTTCCAAATTTTTCAGGCATCACCACATATTAATAAAATGGAGCAACTGCAGCAGCTCCCTAAACCTTGAATACTCTATTACTGCCCATGGGATAATTTTCTGAAGTGCTTATAGCCATGAAGATTTAAGAGATAATACCCCATTAACTTTCAGTAAGACTTTCTTTAGAGCCTGGCACATGGACCAATTATGGTGAGATAAGCGCTGTATGCAGTAACAGCATCTGAATTTTTCTGCTGTGACTTTCTGCATACATGCTCCTATCCCACAGCGACCAGTTAAGGCAAAGATGATGACTCCTTTTCCATCAAGAGCCAAAGCACATCACATTTACCTCAAACTTCATAGTCTGTACACTGGCAGTTAGTGGAGAGCTGTGGATGAGCCTGATGTCCAATCTACTTTTGAAAAAAACAAGTAGAGCTTCTAAGTTGCACAAGATACCTTGACACTTGTGGATCATGGTCACCCACCCTGAGCCATGAGATCCACGTTGCCCCTGTAATCTGCACCAACTCTGTCTGTACTGCTGCTAACAGGAGAGGGAATCCTAGGCATCAGCATTGTTGTCTTTTCCTGAACCAGTCCCTACTTGTGGATAATAGAGGAAAGAAGGGGACACAAAGAGCATGGAAGTCGGGAAAATGTAATTATGAGATTGATTCAGGGAAACGTATCCTGTAGAGTGTAGGTAAATTTCAGACACATCTCAGAGAGGGACTGGAGAAGGAACAAGATGAGTTGGAGCACATATCTGATATTGTTTCCACAGCAAAGCTATATGGCTGCTAGTGGTTGATCTTAAGTTTTGCACCAGGTGTTCCATAGATTTGGCCTTTTGGTTATTACTACAGTCATCATGACATCAACAAGAAACACAAAGCATAGCTTGCTTTTGAAGTTCTTCAGGGGTATCTGAAGATGAAATACTAATGAGACTTTATTTCTTAAAGGCTTCTTCGAAAATCATTCCTTACATTCAGATTTCCTTTCCAGGATCCAAAATTCCTTTCAAATTAAGCACCCTTGCATGTGACAGAACCAGAGTATCATGGGCCTATTATTTTCTGCCTTTTTTTTTTAGCCAAGGGACAAACATTCTGAGAAGTCAAATATGACAGGAAATTATTTTGACATATTTGAAGGCTACTGAATGAAATAAGTGTCTAAAAAATAAATAGTGAGCAGAAGTAAAGGGTTCCTTTTACAAGCTTTTGCATTTGCACATTGTAAGGGAACCATTCATAGTTTGTGAGCACAATAGCTGATAGTAATTGCTAACAGAAATGAGCTAACTGCAAGGACTGCTAACAGTAGGCAGCTAGCCAACCTAAAAAGACTGTGATCATGTCATTTAAGCAGCAAGTAAAATACTGTGTAGCAGAAGAGTTACTGTGCTGTCCTGTGACAGATAACGTGAAAAGGTGGCAGGTGAATAAAAAAAACCTGTAAGAGTCCAATAATAACAGACAAATACACTCCAAACAGCTGTAGCTCATATCACCTACCAAAAATTGGAGTAATTTGGTCTTGCTTGTCATTGAGATATACTCAATAGGAACTTATTACTGTGGCTAAGTCAGCAGCCTAAATTACAGTGAAAAGATTAGCTTAACAGAGCCATTTTGTGGCTTAAAACTTTCATATGCAACTACAACTTCATCACTAAATCTTCAAGTGCTGGAACCGTCTACGAGTATCTCAGTGCCAGGTGAGTTGTACTGCTGTAGTTTTAAGAGAGGTTTTCAAGGGCCAAGCAGAGGTTTTTCAATTCCTCTGTCATCTAACAGAGTGCCTTCTTCCTTCTTGACTTTCTGAGGTGTGTTCATAACCTCTACACTGCTGGTGAATGGGTCGTACTGCAGAGAAAAAGGCTTCTTGATCTTCATCGCGTAGTTTCTGTGGAGGGAAGAAGACAGAGCTGCTAATTCAGAATTCATTTCCCAAAGTGTAAAACCTGCAGGACCTGATTTCTTAGTACGTAGGCACAGACTTGCTGGAGAGCAGAGGCTGCTGTGACACTTCCTCACTGTTACTTGTTAACGTTGCCTGGTGCAGCACACTTTCCCCATGGCTGAGCTGCTTGCAGCCCAAAAGATCTGCAGTGCCTGCTTTTCAGTGCAGCTGGCTCAGACCCGTCTGTGCTCTTACAGCTCTACGCTAGCACAATTCAGAGTTATTACAACCACAAGCTGAGGAATGCAGGAACACAGCATGTCTGCTGCCTTCACTTCCAAGAAATAACCTGGAGTAGCTCTGCGTAAAATTCTAAAAACCTGTTGATAGTAGGTATCTTGGACTATTTTTCCATCTCTATTAAAAAAAAATTACGATTTCTTGCCATCTTTGACACTGTTTCCATTAAGTACATGCTGGTAGGAGCCCCCTGTACTGATGTTGCTTTATGGTTTTGATTCTGACAGATTCTTGTGCCTTTGGTTATTTTAAGCTGCTTTGGCTGCACAACTATCTTGAAAGAATGTATGAAAACGCTTCAAGCCTGAGAATGGTGCATTCTCTATCCTTGTAAGTTCTTTTCAGGTTTGCCTGAGTCAAATACTCTTTAAAAGTCTGCTCATTTCTGCCAGTGAGTTCTCAGCCACGTTTTTACACACATTAACAACTGACTGTGAACCTTCTTATTTAGGATGAGGGGCCTAAATTGCTATTGTTATAACCCTAGCACACAGTGCTTCTAGGGAAGAGGTGGGGGGAGTGGGGAAGTCTGGCCCAGGTTCTCTTCCTCTAATAAATTCTTCATTTCAGCTCCTACACGCTTCCTCCCCAGTAGCTCCACAACCAGCCTCCTGCCTCCAGCCAGAGTTGGTTATGTTGTTCTAACTGTTGGAGATGAAGGCCAGGATGTGAACCCTGCTTACTTTAAAAAGAATAAATCTTTTCTGCATAACACAGTCAAAGAAATGCATTTAGAAACACCTTGGGCTAATTTGAAATAATGTTATCCAAGTTGCAGTCAGCTACTTTGTAGAAATTAGATTGCCTGTGAATGCTGATTCTGCATTCTTGTGCAGATATAATCAGAGGAAAAAGGCAATCTTGTTTTTAAGACCCCTGCTGATCCATGTTAATTCCTAAGTCTGCTATAAAATTTCTGTGTGGCCTTGGGTAAATCAGTTTTTCATGACCTCCTATTTGTATGAACTAGCACACAGGCACCCCAGCTGTTGGGCTGCTCTCTACTACCACTGTTCAGTTTTAGATTTTATTTCAGAAGTTGCTAAAATGAGGTACTGCTAAGATGAAGCATGGGACAGGGAATAACAATATATAGTTATGGTTTTCTGTGAAGCTTTTCTGATATAAACAACCTCATGTTTACCTTTGTTGTGAAAAAGCCACTGTGCAAATGAAGTGCACAGCGAGATAGCCCGGCATGGTTATTGCAGTAGAGGCAGGTGTATTTGAGATCAGGATTGAAGCCAATGTGCCCCTCTCAATAAAAACACCTACAAAAGCTTTACTTACTGGAGCTTGGCCTTGGCATCTTCCAGACTTTCTGCTATGAAATAGACAGGTTGAAAGGCTTGATCCTGATAGGGGTGAACTGCAGTCACTTCTGGATCAAAAGGCTTGTACTCCGGCTTGTTGGATAAAGCATACTTCGCAATGGGAACAACACAGGTTAGAACAGGTGAATGAATGTAGCAAGAATTAGTGCCCACATAGCTGTGAAATGCTCTTTGTGGAATAGTTGAAGGTAACATCAAGTCCTGTTCTGTTACAGGTGGAAGCTGGTTTTCATAATTAGCAGTTAATAAACCAAATAGTAAAGAAGTTTTAGAAGAAAAAAGAAAAAAGGAAAAACCCAAGAGACGTATTTCCTGCGTTAAAGTGATGTACGATTTGGTACCAAGGCCACATTCTCAGACAGGGAGGGGAAAGTCTCTGCCAGCCCCAAAAACTGAATATCTAGTACAAAAAATAATTTCGTGCTACTTTTTTTCCAAGTAGTATCATAGAAGGTTCACAGACCTGTGCAGCACTATTTCAAAGTCCCCAGCCACAAATCTCACATTTCCTGCTGCAATGAAGAACAGACAGAATGCTCCTGGTATTTTTTGCACAGCTCCATGCCAGTTAAGTCTCCTAAAATCTTCCCTGAAATCCAATAGATAAATGTGCATTATACTCTGTGCATACGTGTTTGTGTTTTTGGCCCACAGAGGTTCTCCTATTTGTCCTTCTCAGGTTCTCCTACATTGTCCCCTTAGGCAGATAAGAGGATTATGGAAGCCTCTCATGTCCACACTGCAGTCTGTAGACACAACTATCATTTGTTTACACATACTGGAGATACCTTTAAACCAACCAGTGCCAGAGCTCAGAACAGCATGGTTGCTCAGGTATTGGCACTGGCTGTCTAGTACATGCACAGAGTCCTGGGAAAACAGCACAACTCAGGCTTAAAGTGAGTTCCTGTATGGTTTTTCTGCCCCTGAATCCTGAGTGAGATAGTTTAAAGCTAGCTCAGCTCCAGTGACAACAGAACTGCACTGTAGATGTGCTAAAACCTGGTTTGGTCTCTAGTTGTCCAAGCTGAGGAGTGCCATGGCCACTTTGACGAAGTGTCCTTTGTACAAGGACACTTTGTACAAAAAGGGAAAATACAACTCATTCCAGTCAACACTGCAACTTCTCTTTCTATCTCCAGCCTGGGCAGTGGGCCCCATCCACCTAGCGAAAGCCTTTTAATACCCACCTATTCTTTGAGATCTGTCTGTCTGTCTTCCTCCCCAGTCTTCAGAAGCCACCCTTCATTGTTTGATAATCCAAATACCAATTCCCATGGTACCTGTATATAACTAGTAGATGTGCATGACACTTCACAAGACTTTCAACTCAATCTGCTAACTGGAAAAATTCAGACAGTACCTTAAGCACAGTTTTGGATATTTCACTGAACTGAACTTGAACTCTCCATCCCTGGAGGCCTGCCTTAACCAGTAGGCCAATTTGCTGCAGAAGTGGTGCAGAAATTAATACAGGGCTTAAAAAAAAAAATAAAATAATATATATATATAAAAATGCTAAAAGATGGTGTTTTTCCTGTTCTTCATTTGCAGTGTGTAATTGAAGAATAAACTTTGGAGAGCACTCTTACAACCTAAGATGGATGGTATACACAAACATGAAGCTGCTCTTATAATCTTAGAAGCTCTGGGGACTAATGGGAAAAGATTTCAGAAACTCAGAAACTGACAGGGGTCCCACTATGCTGTCAGTGTTGAAGCAGAACTGAAATCCCATTGATTTCAGTGGAAGTTCAGCTTAAAACCGGATGGCCTTAAAGGCCTCTACAAGTTAAGTACTTCTTGTGCTGCAAGAAAAGCATATGTAGCACTGACTGCTGCCAGAAGTGTGGTATGAGCCATAAGATTTTACAGTATGTAGGACAGAGTCCAGCTGAGTGTTAACAGGAGAAGCATTTTGGATAATGTAGAACAGCTGACAGAATATAGTGAAATAAACACTGCAATTCTGAATGCTGTTGGAGAGGAATTCTTACAGTTCAGAGGAGGCAAGGTTGGCCAGCAGTCAGACCCATTACAACTGCTCAGTTTAGGCTTGGTATGGTTATCCTGTCCCTTCTAATACCTAGCTGCTGTCACTAAATTATTTGTTAAATAATACATACTCAAGCGCAAATCACATGCAGAGGATGTCTAGCTCTACTTCTTATCCTCTGCCTTTCTCCCATGTTATGCTCCAAGTTTGAGCAGAACCAGCCCACAGAATATAACTACCTGAAGCTGAGTTCAAACTGGTCAGAGTGGGTGCTGTGGAGAAGAGGAAAGCATTTTGAAGATTTCATAGTCAGGATGTGGTTCCCTGGGTTACAGTCACACACCCACAGACGGTCCAGGCTGCAGCTCAGAGATGTTCCCAGGCTCCTTGCTGATGCTAAGTTCTCAGATAGCATTAGCTGGACATACTGCTGCTCACCCTTTCCAGCTGGTTAGATGTTATCTTCTTGTAGCCAACCACCTAGCCTTAGTAACTCCTGCCTTTATTGCATCCTCCGTGTTCATCATCATGCTGTTCCTGGCTCTAAAACCTTCAGTAATAAGGAAACCTCTTCTTTGCACAGGTTGCTGCAGCATGTCTCCTTCTATCACATGAGCTGCAGTTAGTCTGCCCGTGCCAAATACACTGATCAGCTAAATCATAAGGAACCAAATTTGGGGCCTCAATGCAGAAGCCTTCATCTGGACCCATACTGAGAAAACAGGAAGATAATTATAAGGATGGACAATGGCTTTCTCCCAAGCAGTAGCAAAACTTACCTAGAGCTTTCTCAAGAGCTAGGCTAAGACTGCAAAATGAGCTTTGTAAGCAACTGAAAGCTAACATGAGCCTCACTATCTTCTAAACTTCATCTTCTCTAACAAAGCTGCCTAGGCACTGCTATATTTCTAAGAAGATCCCTTCTATAAAATAGGCATTGCATTACACATATTTCCTCTGTTCAGCTGAGAAAGAAACAGTTGGTACACATTTTCAGGTTGCTAGCAGGTGCTTAGGCATGAGACCTCAGCACTTTACTCATACTGCCACTCTCCATACCAAAGCTAGAATCAGATGCTTATGCAGTCTAGAATGATTAAATGTAAACATTTTTGTATTTTGGTTTTGTTCCAAATAAAAACCTGTGAGATAAATCAGTCAGCTGTAAAAGGAAACTTCAGCATTTAAGGCCACGGATATAATTAATCTGTATACAAGAAGTTTGAGATGTTCAAGGTGAAGTGCGCAGAATCCACTAAGCTGCTGTCCCAAAAGCTATGTGGTGATAAACTTGCAGAGGTCACATAGGGATTTTACAGGGCAGACAGCCACATTGTTGGTGAATTGCTTGCCTATCTTCAGACTGTCTTAGGTGTTACATGCAAGATGGACACACTTTTGGAAGTGGGGTAATCTTTTTTCATCACCTATTAAATATAAATGTTATCACATCTGCATGTAATTTCAGTAATGTGATGGACTTAGGTGGACCCAGCTGTATCAAAAGTTCATCCAGCAGCATTACCCAACAACTACTGATGATAAAAAAATCCACCACTTATCAACTCAAGGACACTTCCACTGTCAACCATAGTGGTAGAGAATTAGAGATGCAGTTATACTTTTGTGTTATATAGCACAGTTTTGTGAACAAGCAGTTCTTGCCTACCACTTTAATCAAAAGCAGGAGAGCTAGTCAGTATCTGGTGAAGAAAAGGGTAGAAAGAGAGGAGAACAATTTTGATACACTCAACTCCAGCCACCAAACTGAACATTTCTGATTTCACCTTCATCTGTGTCAGAATTAAACAGAAAAAAGGAGGTAACATCACGTGGACAGATTCTGTGGTGCGTATTACTATGCAAGCTACATAAGTATTGGAGTCATTATTTTAATATTATGTTTAATATGTAAATGCATTTAAAACTATAAGGTATTCAGGCAGGCAGAGTAGAATAAATGTTGCCTTGAACTGTGCTTTGTTATTGGACTTTTTTAGTTTTACCAGGTGGACAAAAGCAAGCTGTGCAAATCATATGTTTACTCACAAAAGTCTCCAAACTGCAAGTGTTGGGAGAAAACCAATGCTAAACTCAGCAGGAAGGTTGACATCCGGGAGGGCTCCCCTTTCTATATGTTAACTCTCAACTGCTCCTCTGTAGGGACTCCTATTATAAATGTCTTGAGATATGTTAACATGCAGTCTCTTCCTTCTGTCAATTGACTGGGAAGCTAGCTGACCTGTATACCATTAGGAAAGTTTTGTAATATGTTTATTGTCGTAACAATCCAACTAGCTTCAGTTATGGGAGTCCAAGCTGTGCTAATCCTGCAATGGTTTCATATGAATGTATCACGTAGCTGGCTGTTATGCTGCTGTGTCTATATGTTAAGCTTAAAATATACCACCCATGAAAACAAATGGTTTCTGGTCTATCAAAATGCTTGAAAAGAATGCTTTTTTATTTTCCTTTGGCTCTTACTAATTCCAAAAAATCATCTATTATCTGCGCAACCCAAAGCAATTGAGACCTACCAGTTTAGGGCTTTTAGCTTCAGGGCTCTGTGAAACTGAAGACAAATTACTACCTCCCCTATAAGCTGTTTTTCTGGAGGGGAAACCCATAAGCTTTTTGTAAAGGTGTACAGCCCCTCCTTCTACAGTTAATCTGTCCAGAAAGGCCACTGTCAAATCTGTGTACACAGATTTTAATCTTCATAAATTTAGCTTTGAAATGTATTTATGAATGTGAAATACTAAAGCATTTTCTTTTTTGTCAGTGTCTGTGATATTTACAATTTCTTTGCACTTCATTCTGTCTGGGCGATGACTTTCTGATTCATATGCGCGTAAATGTCAATAGCATGGACGAAGTAGGGGAGCTCATTACAGGCATAATATTGCCCTCTAGTGTGTAACTCAGAAAGGTACATGAGCTCAATGTTAAAAAGTCAACCGTATTAACTGGCCAGGAGCACTATGAAGAAAATCTAATGCTTTACAGGATGTTTGTTTTCACTGCATTTCATCTCTTTAAATGAAAGACAGGTACAATCCTACAGTAGTTTTTCCCCTACTCAGTAGCTTCTGGGAAGGAAGAATTAATTTCTCTGAAAAAGAAAAATCCGTATTTTACATCATATTGGTTTGTGTGAGGAAACAATATTTTGCTTTTACCAGAGATTTCAGAAAATGGGATTATAGAAATCTTTCAATCCCATGCATTTGATACATACCATAAGCTCCCCATATGACGAAAGCAGTCCTGCCCCGTAAGCTTTTATCGATCCGTTTTGCTTGCAGAGACCAAACTCCACGGTGAACCAATAAACCTGGTAATAAGAACAACTTGTGAAAAACAGTCTCAACAGGCAGTTCATTTTTTAAGCTTCTCATTTCTTCTTTAATTTTCTTTCATCCTTATATTTTAATGTCTTTTTATCTTTAAATTTTACACTTTTATATTTTAAGAAATTATTTTTTCTCTCAACACATGTAACACAAATTGTAACACATATTTTTTCAATACTTGCCACCCTTCCCATTCTCACTCCCCCAAAAAAACTGAAAAAAACCCAGTAATGATAATTATATGGGTACATAAAGACATAAAGTCTCACCCCCTTCTTTCTTTGGAAGATGTTACAAACTACCCTGCAACCTCTTAGACCTGAGTTTCATCACGGTCAGTGGAAGCTGACAGATTTCAACCCATTGTTCCCAGAAGGACAGGCAGACCTCCATTGCAGGTTCAAGACCTTAGGAAAGGTACTTGAAAGAATAGCTTCCCTTCTCCTTCGTCTGTGTGATAGAATTCAGAGGAATTGAAGAATGACTTCTCCCTTAGCAGCAACTTGGCCTTTAAGTTTATACCAATTACATCTTTATAATGTTGAAATATGAAAATAAAGATACATGCCACTGGGACTCTCTTCCAGTAAAGTATGCTTAGGACCATACTTCCTTTACCTGCTGGACAGTAGTGGGATAAAAGCAATTCTTGGCTCTGCCAACCTGTTAGCCCTTCCCTTATTATAGCATCTAAGGAAATGTGCAGTAAAGGACCAATTCTGGTCACAGCCTGACCCCTAAGCAGCTGGATAAATATTGTGCAAAAGAAAAACATGGAAAACATGAGGCATTTCAAGAATATGGCTCTGTGTCACAACTCTTCAAGGCTCCTTTAGGGACACATAGCTCTTTGCTGCCTTGTACACAGGGCTTGACCTTAGCTTCAGTTTAGACATAAGTATTGCATTCTCAACACCCTTCTCAAAGAACTACAGGCAGTTTGTAAAATAATGTGAAATTCTATGCCATTCTGTCTATTCTGCTGCTACTTTCTTCTCTTTCTTTCTCCCACCCTCTTTCACATCTTTTAGTTTTGATAACTTTGTTTTAGCCTGCAAATTCACCTCTAGAGAAACAGCATGCCGGGATCTTTCTTTCTGCAGAAACCTAAGATGCTTTCTCTGTAGTACAGCTAATAATTCTGCATTCTAATTGTGTTAATAATCTCAATTCTTATTATTTCAGAGTGAAAATCTTTCAAGTATCTCCTCATGTAACAGAAGGTATTTTTGTCTGGAGAATGAGACAGGAAAGGAGGAGGAAAAATTCTTTTTAACATTGTCTTAGATATCCTGAGTTTGGCTTTTAGTTAGAGAGGTTCTTTCAACTCTCACTGTTTTAACAGGATACAAGACACAGTACTACTGGCATTCAGGAGACAACATGAGCACTGGCAATTTCCCATCTCTTGTGCGCCATGAGTGGGGTTGGAAGACGTGAGGAATTTCAGGAGTGACAGTCTCCTCCCATCTACCCCCTTTCCTGAATGAGCCTCATCCAACTAGGGGAAGGTAAGGCTCCTTTCCTCCCTTGAAAAAATCATCAGGACTGGGAAATGGCTGTCGTTATAGGAAAAACATAAGATGTGGCCTACAGCCCACTTTCAGAACAAATCAGGATGGCAGCAAAGAGCTGCAGTACTCATTTTGGCAGATGTATACAACCTAGTGACTCAGAACTGAATGACAGTACCTGCTCTCAAATTGCTTTTAAGTGCTCACCTATTTTGTGAGATTAATGACTATAGAGTGAATCAAATTCTGACAGTTCTCTGCACCTCATGTAGGAGAAAATGCAGGAATCAGATTGTGTATCCAGTCTATTAGGTGAATCTGGAAAGTGAGTTGGCTGATATTGTAGTAACTCAGCTTCAGCAGTATATTCTTATAGAAGCAAAAAAGTATAAGCATTCCCTTAGGTGGAATGGCATGCTTTTGGGCTCTGCCACAGGTGCTCCAGCCCCTCCTCCAGCACCCCCCTAATCTGTGCATGAGGAGACACAATACTCCTGATTCTCCCATTTTTGTAGCTAATCTGAGACACTGGAGAAGAGCCTTCCCTGCACAGTAAGGGATAAGCAGTGAATCATTTGAGTTTTGCCTCTGATATTAAACTGCCATCTGTACTTACTGTGGCCAGTTTCTCAATCTCCGCTTCAGATGATCCAAGAGAAGCCAGTCCAATATCCTAAAGCAAGTAAGCAAGCAGGCAGGGTTACACTAGTGTGATTATTCAGCCCAAGGGAGAGAAAGAGGGGAAGGGGGAGGACCACATTATTTCTACCATGAATAGCATGAACTATTCATTGTTTTTGTCACCCAAAATGACCTTCCATGGCTTCCAGGATGCCTACCTCTCCCTGGCCCCCAGCTACATACCACTGGGAGCAACATTAGATGAGTGTTTAATCCTCAGTGTTCTCTGTGTAAAGTTAACTATCTCTTGTCTTAATGCTGGACTATCCCTGGCAGAAATTTATGGGAAGGCATGAGAAGGAAGGACAGCAAGGTGGGTTTTATCATGGCCATTACCTTTCTGTATTTCACTCTTTTTCTGACAGCCCTTATGAGTGGGTCAGATCCATGCAGGGAGAATTCTGTTTACTCCAGTCTGCGCTCCCTGTTAATTGTTATTCTCACAATAAGAATCTGTAGATGTCTTAAACTATCCCAGGAGCCATATCATGCAGCAAACAATCAAAATTAGGGCATTTTCACCATTCATCATCTCATATTGAATGGAACAAAAAAGAATTTTCATGGGGTGAATTTCAGCTGTGAAAATACTTTGTGGGGGAAAAAAAAGTGAAATGTGAAATTCATTTAATGTGATCCCATGTTGTGTAATTTGTGCTATAGATGAAAAAAGAGGAAAGCTGAAAGTTTAGAAATTGCTATAATCTCTTATTTCTAATGTGTCTCCAGTCCTGGTATGGAACTGAAGAGGTTTCTTCCAGAATAAATTATAGATCACTAGGATATTTTAAGTAACATTCATCTGAATCTGATAACAAATAATATATATGTCTAAAATGGAAACTGGCATGTATCCTAGTCAATACAATTGGAAACTACATTATATGAGGTGAACTGGCCTTTTATTTAGATACTCTGACAGGGACCTATATTGTGTGACCTTTCTGCTCTTATTGCCAGTTTCCACACTGACCACTGATTGATAAGCCTAGAATGCGAGTTATCTTCCTCCCTCAGCTATGGTTTTGAGGCACATTCATAGTTCTGAAGTCTTTAATTACATGAGGTCAGTGAGTTCACTTGGGTCTGACACTCACTGCTCACACTAAATAGCCCCTTTGTGAAAAAAGAAGCCCTGTTTCCTTTTTGGAGCCTCCTGACCAGTATGAGCAATGCTGTGAGAATCTGGTGAGTTGTAAAAGGAAAAACAACTCTAATGAATGACATGGCAATGGACACAATTAAAGTATCATGTGAGATAAAAATGTACATCCAGAGACAGAACCAGCCTGGGGGCTCGATGGCTGTTGTTGGTTAGGTTCATGTGGTTGTAGGACAGGAAACCAGAGGAACAGCATAGTCAGTAGTCAGTACAGCTCAAACATGCAGCACCGCAGAGGCTCCACTGGCATCCTTCTGCAAATTGACATGGCCCTCCCACAGAGAAGTCCCACATGCACTGCCTATCCTTCCTTTTACACGATATCCACAGGGAACAGTGCTACCACTCCCTTGGAGTAGATGTCTCCCAGAGTCCTGCTAGCCCACCACCTGAGGCTGCGACTCAAGTCTAATTTAGTTTTTCAAGCATGGTGAGCTGCATGCTGCTGAGGCACAATGGGACTGCTAGCCAGAGCAGTTGGTTAAACTGCCAGCAGAACAAGCTTCTTACCTGTGAGAACTGGGCAAACTCCTCATCAGCTAGCATGGGAACATGACCCAGTAACTCATGGCAGCAGTCTCTGGAAAACAAGTGACCTTTCTATTTAATAAAGGTATCTTTTCCTATCCTACATGAACTCCCTGTGAAGGACTTTAGCCAATAGATCCACAGAGGGAACAAATGTGGTGACTGTTCCACAGTAGCTGCCTCCATACCTGGCTTGGCTCCGCAGGGAGCATGTCAAAGCATTCCCTTCCACCATGGGGATCTAGCTACTCCCCACTGCCTTGGCTATTGTCTCACTTGGGATGGCATGGGCACTAGTCTCCTATGTCACAACATCTTTGAAAGGCTCCTGTTTTGTCCCAGCACACAACAAAAGTGTCTGTGTGAACTTGTAATTTCTCATGAAATGTAATTGCTGTTGTCTGGCCAGCACTTACTGGGAGAGTTTCACAGCAGGCAATCAAACCCCAGCAGATGGTAACCGAAGGCAGGATGAAAAGATTAAACCAGATATTCTCCAGTCTGTTCCTTCCCCAGACAACTTTGCAAGAGAGACAGAGATCCACACCCTCTCATGCATGACTTCCCCTTCTAACTCTCCAGCTACCAGTTTCTCAAATGGTTTCATTCTGTGGACTACTGGATAGACCTCCAGAGTGATTCCCCAAAGAATCATCCCCAACACATTCAGAAGAATAAAATTGTGCCAGGGCACCAAACTTACGGTTCTGGGGAATGCATAGGAGAAGTGAAATGCCTTATATACTGTGTGCTCTGGAAAACACGAAATGCCAGGCTGGCAAGGAAGTCACGAGCAGACAGCAGCCCTGCAGCTGGTCTCAGCTGGAAACCTGTTCTCTCTGCAAAGGGAAGTAAGGCTGAATTTAGGCATTTCTAGGCTTAACTACATGGCACACATACTTCAGGTAATCAGTTTCAGAGGACTCTCATGCTCTGTTGCAGTAGCTCTCTTTTCCTAAGCACAGTAGAAACATCCTGGCTTATCATTATCAATATGCCCCTGTGCTGCTATGGGCCCAATTACTCTAACATCAAATCACCTAGCCATCCATCCTACACTTATCCATACTGCCTACCCCAGTTTACATTTTTAGCACATTTATACACATTTATCTACTATGTCACACATATCAGTGATATGTCTGAGGTCACATATGATCCTTACGATCAAGCACAGGACAGAACCTGTGTTTTCAGTCCTCGCTAGTCTATTCATTCTTGGATTTTCTCTCTCATTTCCTATACAGCATTTATAAAACTAAAACAGGAGTTGGATAAGAGCTGCATCCCACCCCTATGTTCATCTGAGAGCACCTGGCTCTTTGTCAATACTAGGTTATTCTTTAGCCCCCTCCTGCAGAGTTTCTTATTCCTTACTCTGAAACCCCTAGTACCTTCCCCTGTTGATGATGGGAGGTGGACAATGGATCTGCTCCAGTCTGTGCAGCTCTTCTGTTCATTAATGGGCCTAGTTCAACATATCTCAGTGGCAGATTTACAGAATACTATTCAACTTCATTTCCCTTTATCAACGCATGCTCCATATGTATACACTAGCTCAGCACTGGCAAAACTTGTTATCTATTTTATCTTTCTGTACTTCATAAGAATGGGAACACAGAGAAGAAAGAGCAAACAGGTCCTTGTCAGAGATAAGGGTGCTGGAATTTGGCCTTAACCATTTAATATCAGCTTCCATCAGTGCTTTCACCTATTTTTCCCCTCTGGGTTTTTTTTTCCCCATTATGTTTGTCTAGAAATAACTACACAGTCTCTCTGTCATGTGATGCTATGTATTTTGCCTTGCATGTGTCCATAGAACAGGACCAAAAGATGCAATAATTTGGAACCATAATTTCAGCTATCAGTGTCGCTCCAGGACACCCTGCTTTGAGAGGTCTTGTAGAGATGACTAACAAAATAATCAGCCCTACGGTCAGCAGAACACACAATCTGCATTTCCATGGGAAACATACTGGTGGCCTGCAGAGCTAAGAAAACTGAAAATCACTGCTTTAAAAGAGAGGCAATGATAGCCTTTTTGAAGTCCTATATTCAAAATCTGTGTGGCATTCTCAGTTCCCATAAATGACATTTCATCTTCTTTAAAGCATGAAACTACATTGAAAAAAAAAAACAGAAATGGCTTTATTCTCCCTTCTCTGTCCATATTCTATTGTGTTATGAAGCCTGGAACCTAATTTATTTTTATGTAAACAAACAAAAAAATCCCACCCAGAAACCAAGCCATTTACAAGATTTGCGTTGGTTTGGTTTTTAATGTTTCTTCCAGCATTTCTTGTCTTGCTCTGTCCAGCAATTAGCACTTCTCTCATTTATACAAAAAAAGAGAGAGAGAGAAAGAGAAGGAAAAAGGAAGAGGAGGGAGAAAGGGAAGGCTTCACTGGAAGAATTAGAAGAGACAAAACATCTGAAGTGATACAGAACTTTAGTGGACAGCAAGAAATGCTTCTACTTGACAATGTGAGGTATAGGTGGTTAGCATTTGTCATGGTTATCTTCTATTTCTGCACCGAATTCAACTGTAATGCATACACAGCTACCTCAAAGCTGAACATCAACAAAACCCATGGAGATTATGTCTTCATCTTTTTTATATGCTGAGCAAAAGCATCAGAGTTAAACAGAAAATCAGAAGTGATTATAAGGCAGCTTATTATTCTCCCCCGTCCCCAATTAATAAAGCAGAGTGTTTGGGGGAACGGACAGACCATCAACTATGCCTCCTTTGGCACTGATCAGGACCTGGCAGAAGAAGGGTGCTCCCTTGCTGCTGATGCCATACTAAATCAATCCAGAGGAATGTGAAAATCTCAGAATCTGGTCATCTTTGCGTTAAATTCTGAGTCTGAGTAAAGTGAAAACTGCAACAGCTGAAAAACATATCAGACGAGAACTAAGCCCTAAGCAATTCAGTTTTGGAAGGACTATGAAAGAGTCTAGGAAAATTTATATTGCTTTAGCATCCATGTTGGAGGAGCAGGAGGGAAAATGAAAATTACAGCCTATGTTCCCTGAGGTGCCCTTTTAAATATAGGCCAGTGAATCAGACAGTCTGCTGATGGAACAGACTTGGCCAGTTGTCTTGCAAAGCCATAGGAAAAAGTTATCTGCTGGAGGTAATATCTGCAAAATCTAAACTTCTATTTCATTACTGCACAATAAAGCCAGCAATCAGTAGAGAATTGGAGGTGTGGATGATTGGACTTGCTGCCTAAAGATCTATGAAATAAATATGAGTTGAAAAAAAAGGTCTTGAGCAGTTGACCTAAAGTGATCTATAAGGCTTAGTTCTTGGCCTAAAAAACTCATGTGTATAGGCCTGTGCATTGTAGCGTCAGCTTACTTGAGTTTACTGGCTGTAATTTCTTCCAGCTGCAAAGGACAATGAATGCCTAAATCTTAACATCTTTCCTAGAAAGAAAGAAGTGCTTAGGTTCATCTAGTTAACTCTTCAGATAAACACTTGCCAGGTTGAACAGTTACATGGTTAACCATTTAAAACCCCTTTAAGTAATTATGAAGTACTTATGATGTAAAGTTCATTTCTGTTCAGACCAGCCTCACTAGCAGGTCGTGCAACAGTAGACAGACCTTACAGTTCAACTTGTATTGAAGTCAAAAGGAATAACTTGTTTCAGTTCACAGATACTGCTAAGAAAAAGGGAAGATGGACATTTATCTGGCTGTGAGGACTGGTTATAACATGATCTCTTTCTTTCCAGAATATCCCCCCTCTCTCTTTCTGCATCTCTACAGCTTATTAAATTCAAAGCTGTGCTAGGGAGAGATTTTTCAAAGCTGTACCAGGGGAGGTTCACACTGGACATACATTAGAAAGCATTTCTTACCCAAGAAGGTGGTCATACATCAGAACATGCATTCTAGAGAGGTGGTAGATACCCCAAGCCTGTCAGTGTTTAAGAGGCATGTGGAACATGCTTTAATTTTTGGTCACCCCTGAACTGGTCAGGCAGTTGGACTAGATGATCATTGCAAGTCTATTCCAATGGAATTATTCTATTCTGTTCTGTTCTATTGTATTCTAGACAAAGTCTTAGCATCACATATGCTAAAGAATGTTCCAGGTCTTAGAGGTGGTATTTAGCAAAGATACGTCCTAGGATTTATGCCTTATGTGGGAGAGTAGGGCAGTTCAGGGCTCACCTGGAGCTACCTAGTGACTGGAAGAACTGCCCTATGCATCTCCATACAGGCTGTAGTTGAAATGCATCCACTGTATGCCAAGAAATTTTGGGAGACACATTGCAGTCTATAGTCTGGTCAAGGTATGATTCGTTGAGCACTGAAGCACAGTGATGTGTTGCAGTGCTCAACTGTAAGACAGGAAAGAGCTAAGCACACAGTTGATTGATGAGTTGTAAGGAGAAAAAAATATCTCCTTGCTGACACTGGTGGTAAGAGCTACCCAAATTAGCAATAAATCACTACTTATAACTCATTATAAATCATACCCCTCATCCAGTGGCTGCTTGGCATGAAGCTGTCTTTAACACAGATTTTACAGACCTTGCAGATGCTTCTGACTCAGACTGAGTTTGTAACAAAGGGACCTTGCAATAACGTCTGTCTTCTTATTAGAGGGAATCATCAAAGATAAGATTTTAGGTCAAAGCCCCATATAATGGAACGAAAATAGCTTTAGCAGCCGAGTTAGTATAGAAGGGAAGTAAATGGATAGTTGAATAGAAAGGAAAATACATAATGCATACATAGAAGAATCCCTACAGCCATATGTGATGGTGCTCATGGGAGATGCTTTTCATATGCCAACCCTCTGGTTCCTTACACTAAAGGCGCAATAGAAACTTTTGTCATTGAAAAGCTTAATCTTCCCTAAAAACTGCAACGTCTTAGAAAACTTTGGCAACAGAAAGCTCACTCAAGCTCACTAGCATCCCCTACATGGAGCCAGCCACTTGATTTCCTGAATATTGTATTTAAATTTAATTTAACTTAAAGGTAAGCCATACTTTTTGTTATTTATTTCATCACAGTGATCAGCTGTCCTCCTTCTTCTGGCAGATCTCCTTACTCCTGAGAAAGAAGAAGACTTTCAAAGCCTGCCCTTCTTTAGTCGTTCTTGATAATGGTAAGAAGGTCAATCGCTGAGGTGAGTAGCCCGAGGAAGGACGCCTTCAATACCTGAGCGGGGGTAAGCTCAGCGCTCAGAAGCCTAAACTCAGACCGGCGAAACCCACAGACGGAGCCTCAACTCCTCGACCGGACTTGCGCAGCAGCCGGCAGCTCAGCTGACGCGAGCAGCTGACTCACAGGGGGCGGAGCCAGGAGGAGCGGCGCCAGCCCTGACTGGGTAAAAACCCGCCCCAGGGAGCGCAGTGGAGGCTGTTTGCGCGGCGGCCAAACGGGGAGGGTCGAGGCAGTGGTGAGTGCTCGCCTTATGACCAGGGCCCGGTCTGGCAGCTCTGCTCTGGCTGTCCCGGCGGTGGCAGCGCAGGCACCCAGACAGAACCAATGAGAGGGGAGGCTGCAGCGCAGAGCTCGGGGTGTAGACAGTGCCTGCACTGGTCTCCTGAGGGGAGGGTGCACAATGGGCAGGGCTGCGCTCGGTGCTCCCTGGTTGAGGTCCTGCTGCAGCAGGGGCTGAGCTGCGGGACGCTGTCAGTAGGCTGGAAGATATCAGGGAAGCTGAGAGGAAGCAGCGCTGCTTGCGCCAGGCCCAAACTGTGCAGGGGCCTCGAGTGTCCACGGTGGCTCATGGAGGGAAGAAGAAGGCCGCTAACCCAGGATGCTGGGAAATAGCAATCAAAAAAAAAAAAAAAAACCAAACAAAAAAAAACCCAAACAAAAAAAAAAAAAAAAGGAGGCAGAGGACAATTAAAAGCAAGGGGCTTCCTCCTAAATCTGTTGTCCCCATCCAGAACCGCTTTGCTGGCCTGCAGGGGGCTATTGAAGAAACACACTTGCAACATGAATGACCGGCTGATACACTGCTGAAGAAGATCACTACTGGTGCTGCCAGGAAAAAGCGACGGGTTGTAGTAGGGGACTCTACTTTGAAAGGAGCAGAGGCACCCATCTGTCGGCCTGACCCAGTCTCAAGGGAGGTGTGTTGCCTGCCAGAAGAGCACGGATCAGGGATATTGCTGAGAGGCTGCCTGCTCTAGTAAGTCCCACTGACTATTACCCACTTCTAGTGATCCATACGGGTGCTAGTGATCTAGATAGCAGTACCCAGAGAACATAAAAAAGGACTACAGAGCCCTGGGAGAGGTGTTTAGGGACTCTGGAGCTCAGGTTGTCTTTTCATCAATTCGCCAGGATACAGGGGAGGGCCTTAAAAAGGCTAGGAGGATTGGCCAGGTTAATAAATGGTTAAAGGGTGGTGCCATAGTCAGGGGTTTGGGTATCTTGAATACGGGACTCAATTTAGTAAGCCAGGTCTACTGGGAGCTGGTGGACCTGGTCTGACAACGAAGGGGAAGAGCAGTTTTGGTAGGAGGCTTGCCAGGCTGGTCAAGGATGCTTTAAACTAGATGTGCTGGGGGAAGGGGGCATCATTTCATCCCAACACACCCAGTCAGTTGCCAGCACCTATAATAAATGCTCAGAGCAATGTAGCGATATTTCAGCCACTCCAGCCAGTGAGCCGGCTTCAACTGGGGCTCGGCTCAGATGCCTCTATACAAACGCCCATAGCATGGGGAACAAACAAGAGAAATTAGAGATGTGTGCACATCTACAGGGGTATGATATAATAGGCATCGCAGAAACATGGTGAGATGGCTCCTGTGACTGGAGCGTTGGAATGGAAGGTTACAGGCTCTTTAGAAAAGAGGGGCCCAGCAGACGGGGAGGGGGAGTTGCTATTTATGTTAGGGATAGGCTGGAGAGTATAGAACTCTGTCTTGGGACAGGTGAGCAGTCAACAGAGAGTCTGTGGGTCAGGGTTAAAGGGAGAACAGCGATGGGAGACATTACTGTGGGGATCTGTTACAGACCACCTGATCAAGAG
>WYDI02016174.1:0-35645 GCA_009867235.2 Psittacus erithacus
TAGTCTGTGTCAGTGGCATCTGCATCTTAGGCTGCTCCCTCAATAAAATCTCTCTCCCACAGGTAACCATTTCGTAACTCAAGTGAAAAGCACACCCTGTGGCATGCTGGATCACATGAAAGAAGACCATCTTCAGGTGCTTCATCAGTCCTTTACTTGTTAGGTCTGAGAACTCAGAGGGGAAGCACAGTAATGCCAGATGTCCTACTTGTGCCTTTTGTTTCAGCAGTTAGGTCAAGATATTCTTCACTTTATTTACCAGCCAAAGATGTTTTTCAGGGTCAGCTCAATTCAAAGAGCAGTATGGATCCCTGGTGCACTGAAATTGTGAAAGCCAACAAAAGGGGCAGTGCACTGGCATGTGTTTCAGCTTCCCACTATTTCTGCTTCGAGCAGGTTTCAGCCAGCACTTGTGAAGGGGTGAGGGTTTGGGTGGTTGTGGGAAAGGGCCACTTCCCACAGGGCCCTCCCCAGGCTCAGGAAGTCTTTCTCCCCATTAGGATGAGGTGATGCTGTGGCACACTGACCATCCTGACCTGCTCCTCATGTCCTGACTTGTTCACTTCAGCTCTCAGAGCAGGCAAGGAGCACATGTACACTCCTCCCTGGGCTCTTCCCAGCCCGTCCCAGAACACTGCTATGACTACACACAGTAAGCCCTCCCCAGTCAGGCACACAGAGAAGTCAGAGATGGGCAGGGCTTCTGACCACGCATGAGCACCCAGCGCAGCGAAAGGGGCTCTGTTGCCTTCTTCCCAGCTGTGCCCTGGCTAAAGGCAGCCCCAAAGCTAGCCCTGATTATCAATGTCACCATGTCAAACATTCCCCTCTAAACCACCAGCCAAGGTCTGGTTTTTAATAGAGCCTTACATAAAGGGAGGAAGGGGAGAAGGCAAAGTAGTAGGAGCCCATGATAATATTTCTTGCTTAGTATTATTGTGTTAATTTCTTGTTTGTCCAGCAGCTGAATCATCTGTGCTTCCTCTGGGACATGGCTCCAGCTGCTGTGAAACCCAGTGGCGAAGGCAGAGTTGATTAACTGCAGGCTCCCCTGCTGCTGAATCCAGCCAATGAGCAATGTATGGGCCATTTCCCAAGCAAAATTTATCTGTTTATTGAATATCATGGAGGGATTTCTTTCCGATTTCCCTTCCTCCCTCCTGCCACAAGGAAAACTCACGTAGCCAGGATGCTCCTTGATACTAGGAAGAGCAACAGTACAAGCTGGCTTCTGCCTGTGCCACAAGGGTGTAGGGTGTGGGAGGGAGGGTGATATGGCTCACACCTACAGTCTGTGAGGAATATGTTTGAAACTGTCTGGGAAAAGCCCCAAGGAGCCCTGTTCAAATCTAGATTGCCTGGGGAGTGATAAAGCACATAGTCTCGGATGACTGATCAGTAGACAGACACAGAAGCCACAAGCAGCCGGCACTAGGACACACTGAGTTCAGTTGCTAAGTGCAGATGACTGACCAGATTACTCAGTGCTGAAAACCTGAACAAAACAAAACAAAACCTTACAGACTGCTACTTGATGACTACTACGTAGTCTTTCATGCATAGGAGAAAAAAAGCCCTGTGTGATGCAATTGTTTCCCTTTGGCTTCTACAGCTGGTGGCATAACAAGCTTCCTTACCAGATACAGGCTGTGCAGAGACAACAGTGACCTGTACTGGTCAAACTGGAGATCAGGGATTGCCCTATTACTGGGCCATTCAAGAAAGCCTGTTTTATTGCTACAGGTAGATCAGAGATTGTTTTGAAATCTGACTGATCCATTGACACAGTAGCCCAGAAGAGGTCTTTGAAATAGCCTATTGGTTTTTGAGGACAGACTTGCCTGCCCAGGAGAGGTGAGGGGCAGCCTCAGGTCAGAAAGGGGTTACTGTCACTTTATGACAGTCAATATTTTCAGCTGCTTCATCTTAATCAGACCAAACATCAGGTCAAGAATGCAGCCAGCCACATGACAGGACTCTGCATTCAGCAAAGACAGTTTTATAGTTTATTATAGCAGGCAAGTAATGCACAGCCAGGTCAGAGAAAACAGCATCAATGCAGATAGCAGTGTAATAAAGCTGGTTGCAATGTTTTGTCCTGAAGGCTATTTTAGTATTAAAAAATAAACACTTTTTTTTAAAAAAAAAAAAAAACAAGTATTTTGCAAATAACTGTTCTGCTCTTTAAAGAATCTTCAGTCTTTCAGTTTAAAGCAATTTTGTTAACTGTTTCATTTCCTCCTTTTTATTTTTCTTTAATTTCTTCAAATTTTCTTATTTTCATTTTCATATTGAAAAATAGCTCTTTTCTTTTCTGTTTGCTTTAAAAAGTGATAAAAAAATTACAAAGAAACACAACCAAATTTCAACCAGCTCTACTTCAGAGATACCAATTGAAACAGCACAATAGCAAACAAGTACACTCTTTCAGTGCTAAAGAAGCCCCTTTCTGAAGTCTGATATCTTGTTTCCTGAACTGTATAGTGACAATTTACCTTCTTTGCTGTAGCTGAATCCAAAAACCTCAATACTATACAAAGGGGAAAGGGTGAAGAAGTTCTCAATGAGGGAAAAAGATAATGGCTCATCCCTATTAGCTTAATTGGCTTATGTACATATATATATTACATTATGCTACTTAGTTTGATACTAATGAACACTGTAACAAATATACACCCATCCAGTGACTTCATCTAGTGCACAACTACTCCACAGCAATTGGTAACATGAAGTGGAGCTCTTGCTTTTTAAGGATGAGTCTTACAGAGACTGGCTGTTCATGTCTGGCTATTTCAGGGCAGTGCAAGCAGGTCCTGTGCACAAGCACAAGATAAATTAAACATTTCTAACTCTACCCACTGAAAGCAATTTTTTCATACATGCACTAGGCCAATATATTATGATGCACTTTGTGTATCTAAAATGCCTAACAAAAAGAAGTGTCTTCTTAGAGCAACAGCAGAGAGTAACAGTAACAGCTGTTCTTCAGGAAGGCTGGAAATGCCACAGCAACCTGTACATGGAGACACATCATCTTTCTGAAATGACCAGCAAAACTGAGGAACTGGTATAGCATCAGGCCTCAGCATCCAGACAACCATTGTTCAGCTGATGCACAGCAGCCTATTGATCCAGGATGACCTAATGGTACGTCTGAACCATCGCATTCAAAGCTGAATTAAGGTTCAGGCTCTAATTCAAACGCACTGAGATCACATAGCCAAGCAGCTGAAAGTCTGACCCAACAGTAATGCTCATGATACTCATGATGTCCCTAGAGGTAACAATTTGTGAGGCCTATAACAGGAAACAAACGAAAAAAAAAGGTAATGTCTGTGTCACAAAAACCTGTTTCTAATTTCATGGCAAGACGATAGGGGACCACTAAGAAAAAATTACAGGAAAAAAAAAACATGACTGGAAAAGAGGAATCAGGAGCTAATAATTTCTCTTCACATTCTTGTAGTGACTTTGTGATTCTTGGATATCTTAGCTTCTCCACCATACTTCTCCATTTTCCAAAGGGGAACAAAATCTTAAATCATACCGTTAATGTTTGCCAAGCACTTTTAGCTAGAGGGAAAATCTTGTCTGGCACTATGGAAGCACAAAGGGATCATAATAATACCTACCTGACTGCTCGAGGTTCCCCTATTGTGACACAATCTCTGGTGGGTGCAGGTAGCTCTTGTTCACACCTTTGGCCCCTGGCACTGACAAAATGCCATCTGGAGAGTTTCTGGAGCATTTCTGGGACATCTCGAATGCCAATTGCATTTGAGCAGTTTGTGCAGAGGCCTCTGTAATACCTGAAACACAGAACAAGCCACAGATGGCTCCATATACCTGGCAAATGTAGCAATGGCACAGTGATATCTCAGTCCTTAGGCTCAGGCTGAACACAATCAGGGCTGGAATCACAAAAGGCAGTCATTTTTAAGTTAAGAGTTGTGTATCACAGGGACAGAGGAAACCAAGTTCATCTCTACTGGATTTGTGGCAGAGGTCTTTTGGTTTTTATATGGGAGGATGGTAAATGTTTTACTCACAAGACCTTTTAATGTTGCTGTGGCCACAGGAAATTGAGAAGTTTAAACAGAGGCCAACAGGAAAAGCAAAGTGTGACATGTTGTATTGCTTATTCAAAGCCAGTGAAGATTGGGAACAAGAGCTCTATACAAAGGACTGTTTATATCAACTAAAGCATAATTCTAAATTTCCTGCATGAGTCATTTTTTTGGTATCTTTTCGTCCTGTCTCTTTGTCACTCTCCATGGCACTGACAAACATAAGCACAAGCATGTTAAAAATATTTTTTCCTTTTAAAGGAAATCCTAATGAATCTAGATCCAGGTAAAGCAACACCACAGTTCACCACTAGCATGCCAGCCACCAGGAGCTGAAGCTGAATGGTCATGCCAAAGAATGGTTTTATAAGTTATCTGGGGCTGTGAAAAATAAGGGACTTGCTAGCTCTAAAGGATAATTTAACTCAATACACTTGCCCGAACTTAAAGGTGTCACCTTTGGAAACATTTCATGTTCTTACACACAGAACTGTTGAACATTCAAAGACACCAACCTGGCTTTAGCAGGAATAGAGGAAGTTCTGCCTCTCGGAAAACCAGCCTGTGCACCCACTTACCACTTGGCTTCTCCCTGAATACTGACAACAAACAAAGCAACATCCAGGGGACTTCTGTGATGCCTATCTGGTGGGAAAGGGACCTCAAGAGAGTACTTCTGACAGGCAAGCAACATATAACAGCCCAGGAAAACCAATCTTTTCCCTTTACCCACAGCTCTACATCAAGGTGCTACATGCACTCCCCAAAAACTCATCTAGAATTCACGTGCTTACGTTAATGGGTTTGTAAAAAAAAAAAAATCAGGGTTCTTGCCACACAATACAACAAAAATGAATGTTTTTCTTCTCAAACACATCTTACCTTTTGTGAGTTTGTGTGAAAGGAGCCCATTATTAAGCTTGAGTTATTTGAGCAATATTGGAAATGCCCCTGCCCTTTTGTTAATTTGCTTGGCTTGGTGCACACATGGCATTTGTTTTATATCATGTGTGGAACTCGCTTCTTTAAAAAGTCTGCAGGTTTCAAATTCCTCCGCTTTTGATAGATGTACTGTATGTACTGTTAGGTTTAAAAAAAAGTTACAGGTGGCTGCTATTTTTCCCAATTCAGCCCACAAAAGCCCCTTTATTAAAAGAAGTCCTTAATGAAAAAGAAAAGTAGAGCTACTGTATATGAGGTTGCAAAGATTTCTGGTGGAAATATTTGGTGTTTACATTTTGCTGAACTATTTATACTGCGGACACATACTACACTAAAGGCTCTCTTTTCTCTGCATAATAGAAATCCTTGTAACTGAATTCTATATACTTAGTATGGTTTACATTTTTTTATCCAGCCTTACCACATTTTATTCCACCCTGCTTTCTACGCGACTTTGTGTGTCTTTAGCAGAGCTGTATAATAGCAACACCTTCTGGAAGAAGGGAGACACTGGAGAATCATTTCTGCCTCTTGCAGCTAGTTGCACTCACCAACCAGTGTACATTACTAATAAGGCAGAAGTTCAGAATAATAATTAGGATACATCACTAACTGTATGTGCATTTATTGCTTCATTTAGCAGTAATTGAAAACTGTGTTTTTTTAATAACTCTTTCAGAGTCTCTTTGTTGAGAGTATTCTTAACAGTTAACAGTCAGTATTTTAATTACACAGGATTTATGGGTCTAAGTCTCTGCTCTATACACCCTTTGTCTGATGATATGAAAAAGCAGAGAAGCGCCCCGCTGCTCCATGGCAGCAGCCACCTCGTCTCCCCCCAGAACAGCACGAGCTGCCAGCATGAAGACCAGCATTTCCAGACTCTGCTGCCTGCAGCAGAGCTCCCAAAGCCACAGACCAGCAACTGAAGTGCAAGGGCCAACATTTAACATCAGTCAAGTATCTGAAAGTCTCACCATCTTAGAAAAGTGCCACAGCATTCCTAGTGTCTTTATAAACCAGCCTCTGCCACTGAAGAGCCTTCAAGAGCTTTTGACATTGGTGCTTTTAAGTTTTATCCAAAAAGGACAGATAACCCTTTCGGCATGCTGCTACAAGAAAACCTTGTCAGCACAAGGAGAAAATGGTTGGTGACAGGAGGACTCTTTTAACTGCTTTTAACTTCAATCTATGGCAATATTTTCTTTTGCCAAGTACTACAGAGAGATACTATTGTAGTAGCAGTAGAAATAATAACAAATTCTTATTATAATAAATAATAATTATTGTTATTCCACCTTTGATTAGATCTTTGAACAGAGATGCACCCAATAATTTTCTTATCATTGTTGTGAGTACTACTAGAGGTACAGGAAGAAAGAACTGGAGTCCTTGGTGACCCTATCAAGAGAGGAGGCAAGGAGAGTAGCTTCCAAGTTTATATATCTAGGCTACACATTTCAAGCACCAAATCCACTATACTTTGCTTTAATGGGGCCAAACTTGTGAGTGGACACATTATAAAAGAGCAGGCATTATCCAGGAGGTTATTAGGTTCTGCAACATTCAGTTGGCTTGGAGAATGCAGGGCTGAGTCCAGATGAGCCTCCTAAACCTGGATGCCTTTCTTTACACAAGGCACGTCACCGTCTAATTCTTCCTGATGGGCAACTGGATCCAGGGTCAGATCCGACAAATCTTGATGATTTTGCAGAGTTAATACAAGATTTCTAGTTTTGCTTTTCATTTTCAAATGGTGCATCCCCAAACAAAATTTGCCTGTGTTCTGTTCTTTGACACTTTGTCTATCTTCCACACCTGATTAGCATCCTTGGTCAGGATTTTATTTCGTAAGCTATTCCTCTTCTTTCTGCACACCCTTACTTGGCTCCAGCAGTGCCAGCTCCAGCTCCTGCTCATCTAAAGAACCCTGTGTACTGCAGGTCTGCAGCCATCATCCATGACACACTTCAACTTTGCTCACTCCATTGTGCAAAACAGCTCTGAGGAGAAGCCTTTGGAGAAATGCAGAGACTTTTCCATAATGGAAAAAGAAAAGCAAGCCCTGCAAGTTAGCTTTAGGTGTGTCTGTGGTGGGGGAAACTGTTTGTGAACGGTCTTCGTGTCTCATTTTGGCAAAGCATTCAAGGGCTATCAGTACCCACAACTGCCTAGCAGCATGCAACTTATACTCCCAATTAACCATGGCAAACACAGCCTCCTTTCTCCAGTCCACATGTCTCTAAGTAACATCATGTCTGTACCTTAAAGAGCAGGCATCTTGGGTATGATCCTGCATGAGGGCAGACTGCACAGCATTAAGAAACCCATGAGGGGTCTTCAGGCAGCTGCTCGGCATGGCCAGGTGAGGATTGCTAACCGAGCAGTATAGAGAAGGCCATATGGCATTAGCTGTGCTCTGGCTTCCAGCAGGACAACCCCTCCTCATATGAATATAATTTCCACAGCATGCATGAGAGTAAATTGTAATTGCAATAAGCTGTCCTGCCCTTTTCCTCACCTATACCTGTCACCTTCGAGATGCTGAGTTATCACACAAAAGAAAGAGCCAGTGCAACAAAAACTGCAAGCACTGGGCCTCATACTGTGGAAGCGCTCCCTGCTGCCGCCTGAAAACAGGCACAAAATTCAGTAGGGAAGCCTCTTCCCTCTCCTTGCTGCTTCATGTGAGAAATAGCTATGTCTGCTCCCCACACCTGTAAGTGCCAAGAGCCATGGGGTGATGAGCCAGCAGGACTTTGAGGAAGTTATTGAAGCCCTTCTCTTCAGTCCTGCCAGTACAGCCTCACTCCAAATGACATAGCTCAAATGTATCCCTTGCGCTGAGGAATGGGTTAATCCCAGGACGAGGGGAGTTTGTGACAAAACCACCAACTAGACTGAGAATCTCTAGTGGAATTTTAACGCGTCTGGCCTGGGATCCTCAGTCGCTGATAATGACAGGCATTACCTGACCCAGCCAGCAAGGGGATCGCGATAGCTGTTCTCAAGAATTTGCAAATCGCTCTCCAGTTCCTGGCTCCTTCCCTTTGACTATCTTGGCAGCCTGTTCTGGCAGCCAGACTATCTCACCTAAGACTTCTCCAGCTGGTGAAGCATCTTGGCACTCCTGCCTCTCTATGCCCACACACTTTCATCAACTTCAGCAGTAACCCTTTTAAGTGTTATCTTGCAGGCCTAATTACTTCAAATACATTTTCTGGCTGACGGCGTTGGGCAGGTGGAAATTTAGCGCCATCTATTGCTAAATAACGAAACACGGGTTCGGGAAGAATGCGAGAAAGGCCCTTTGGCGCAGGAAGCCTTGGCTGTGGGATTCCTGCAATGCAGCAGGAGCACCCCCATAGCCACCAGAAACTCTCCTAACTCGAGACTGATGGTTAAAGCCTTGCAGCTTTCTAGAAAATACATCTTTAAGTCTGGGGTGTGACCCTGGCAAATATATTCTCCCACAATATGGGAATACTGTGAGAACCAGCTTTCTCATGAAACTTGTAAAGTTCTGTAAGTCAAGTTTGTCCTGAAATAATACTATGGCATTAATCTCTCTCTCCCTGTAACCCTACTGGTATTTTGGTGACAATCCCCCTAAACTGTATATAGCTACCGTAGACAAACTCTAAAGCTGGTCTCCTTATTTACAGTGTGTAAGCATAAGCCCTTGTCAACACTGGCTGTAACCCTTTTCCACATGTGAGCAAATGAAGTGGAAGGAGTAATCTCAAAGGCACTTGGCATTCTCCCAGGCTCAGCTGCAGCCAAGGAATACCCCAAGAACCTGAGAAGGAGACTAGGTGATCAGCATTGCTGACTGGAGAGGACTGTATTTCTGAAGAGACATTAGTGAACCTGAAGGTTATATTCTTGTCAAAAGTCTTGGTACTTTTACCTTCACGGGATTAAATAATTTACAAATGCATAACCCTAATAAGACAAGAACCCTGAAAAATCCTGTGAAGAGACCAAGGCTAGAGAGTAAGGGGTGTCGATTTCCATGGCAGGAGCAAAAGCTGGGTCTTTTCACAGCCCTGTATATAACATTTGAATGCAACTGAAGTATGTGCATTAGTTCAATGCTATGGTACCATCCAATCATAATGCAGTTAATCTCTGCTTGTCACTGGAAGCAACTACTGATAATACAATCTTTTTCACAAAAAAGTTAAGACTGCGGTGCTGATAATAAAAGTTAGTAGAATAGATGGGTAGACATCTGCAAACACTTATTAAACCAAAGTGCTGGTATACACAACCTGCAAAAATCAAAAGCATATTGTCTAACTCTGTGATGTCCTCAACAGATACAGCTGCAGAGTCCTGAGAAACTAAGGGGTAAGAGATGACAAAAAAGGTGGGCAAAGCTACTTCAAAATGACTGCAGCCATGAAGTTGCGACACCTCAAAACTGTGAGAAAAAATACCTGATGCAGTGTAAACAGCTGTCTGGGTTTTATTGCAAGCTCCATAATACTTACTACCCCCTTTTTTTTTTTTTTTGAAGCTCTAAATGCTGTAGGCAGGAAAAAAAAGTATTTTTAAACATTATTTTTCAGCACATATGATGGAGAGGAAAGGTAGAATATGCATATCAGGCAGCTTAAAAACAGGAAAGCCAAGAAATAGAGATCCAAACTTTTGGTTTATTTTGCAAAATATGTCTAGGATTTTTAAGGTTGTCTTGAAGGGTTGTTAGACTTGACTCATAATATTGAGTTGGGCTATACTACTGGTTCTAAAAAGTCAACATAAACTGCGTAGTCATCATGCTAATGACTTCTTGCTTTTTGTAAATTAATAAAAATTCTTTTTCCTCACAAACAAACAGAAAGGTGAACAAGAAATCAAAATGATAATTACATAGTTCAAATTCAGGCATATTTTCCTTGAGACTCTGCCATTCACTTTGTTTAATATACCGTAGCCCAGATAATTTCTCACTGCTGCCCAGAAGTTTCAATTCCCACTATGTGTTTAGGGGACAGAGCCTTGTTCAAATGACCCTGCCACTGCGCCAGTGCTGACAGCTTTGACTTTGACCTTCCATTTTATCTCATCTCCTTTCCCTGTTCCCCAGAGCCTTACATCAACAGTGGCAGCAATCACATTGTCCTGCCAGCATTACCAAGAGGAGAGAAGGGGAGAGTAAAACTTTACTACAGACCAGATCTGTCCCATCCACTGCCCAGCTTTAATGTAGACCAATATAAAAGACAACATGAGGCTGACACTCAGTAGGGGAAAAACTGTCCAAATGTAGTAGTGGCTGCTACATCTACTCAGGAAATTAGCAGTGCTCCTTAGACAGAGCCCCCAGTGGGGTGAAGAGTGTGCACCTGATAGGACCCCTACACATTCGCTCAGCTCTGGCACACAGTATGTACAGCCAACGTACAAAGATCCTTTGCAGATACATCACTTTGTAGTATTCAAGCACGGCTGGTCCACAAGCAGTAACACTGCCATGTGCCTACTAAGGGCATCCTCCCACAGGGAGAATATAAATGAACAGACCAGCATAGAGACTGAAAAGTGAATGGCAGGCTGAAATTCAGATAATTAGAAGTTTCTTTACCATGAATCTGAATACTACTGGTAATGATCTGTGACATATAAATGAAAAAGCAGAGAATGTGATGTACAAAATTAAACTTGTAAGGTAATCCTCATGGGATGATGATGATGATGACGACTGTGGGTTGTTCTTAGGTAGACTGTCTCAAATGCTCCCCTTTGTACATTATTTCAGCATAAGGGAGATTTCATTTCAGTTTTTGTTTGGTTTGGAAGAAACATAGTACTACAGCTTTTAAATAAGTACAAAATGAATTAATACTGTTGTGGCTTTTGGCAGAACTGGTATAGAATGTTTCATTTTGAAACACACTCTTTACCTCTGTTCTCTATATTTGTTTTTGCTTGCCTTTTTTTTTTTTTTTGAGGACAGGCTGCTGGATGGCAGAGGACGGTTTTTTGTCAAGAGGGTTGATCTACTTTTTTCCTGCACCAGATTTAAAGCCAGGAAGGTAAAAAGATTCAATTTCCCAATCTACTAGCAAACTTCTCCTATCACATAAGCATTTATGGGTTAAAGTAAAAATTGTTACAAATTATCTTCTGGAGAAGGCAGTACTGAAATCTGCTCCTGGAAGTAATGTGGTAGAAGTTATGGGTGAAGGAGGCATATTCTAGTTTAAAACAAATCACAGTACATTACAAAAGCTCTGCAAAAGCCTGTTCTAGCTCACACAAGCTCCCAGGGCTGTCAAGAAAACACCAAAGACCTGAGTCGCCTAGGATCAGTAAGTTTAAAGGCAATCTGTTCTTCCTGAGCTATGGGAGTCCTGTGAGACTACAACTCTGTTCCAAACTTCTGCTAATAGCAATGCCAACTAGAAGCATGGTGAATTGTGATTTCTCCAGCATGCCAACTAAAGCCCCAGATGACTCCACTGTTCTAGCAAAAATGTGCTTTTCCTGGTATAACTTCTCCTGTGTGGTGCCATGGCCAAGTATGGTATTGTTGTATAAACAAAAAATGCATCTTCACTGGTACAGCTACAGCTGTACATCTGCACTGATAAAACGCAACTAAGCATACACAGAAGAGCACAGAATATCACACTTAGGTAGTAAACAGGGTTGAAGGTTAATTATATACAGCAGGCCTAAAAATCCATTAGTACCTCACAGGGGCTTTACTCTTCTCTTTTGCAGTATTGTGTTTACCCAGAGGAAGCTATTTTGAACTGAAAATACACAAGGCTCTTTATTTTCCCCTTTTGTGCATGAAAAACAGCACCACTTCTCACATTCCCTACAGGTTTCAGGGAAGGGGAGAACTGCACATATCCCTTGATGGACATCTTCAGGTAGGAACAAAGATCCAATCAGGCATCTCAAGTTAAAAGAATAATTTGCTTGGAAAGTTAAAACTGCAATAAACAACCTCGAGTCATTCTGCCAGTAGAGATCAGAGGGGTCACAACCTGATTGCTGGAGACAAGGCAGGTTTTAGGTGCAAGCTAAATGAGAAAAACTTGGGAGCACTGTGTTTTATCAGGGAATGAATGTTCCTGCATTTCAGGCATTCGAAAATCACATTAACCTGGAAAAGCCAAAGCAGAGACGAGATACAGACATGAGCATAATAGATACTGACTGCAGGGGCTCCAGGGCAGATGTCAGTTCTTCCTTCTGCAGTGGAGGTCAAGGAAGAATCTTTTTGGTACTTACTTTTTCTTTTAAACCAGCACTATAGAGTGCATTTAAGCAGCAAAAATATTTCATTTGTGAACAGAAAGGACGAGGCGAAACATGGGTTTTACTTTCTATGTTTCAGCCGCCTTACTTCACCTCATATACCCAAAGATTATCTGGTCAGCTAAATAAATGTGGTGCTACACAAAGGAGCCAGAAGGCAGCTGCAGAATAACCTCCTTGTAGAGGGGACTCGCCTTCAGGTATGGAAAGCAGAGTCAGCCCAACTGCAGCCTGCCCTGGCCCGGCCCGGCCCAGCCCAGCAAGAGTCCACAGTGCCCAGTTCTTCACTAACACACAGAGGCACCAAAGGGCTTTTGCTGCTATGAACTGCACATGCAGCCACACAGCTTTGGAGCAGAAGCATTTTGGTTGAGTGATTGAACTGCAGCTCAAATCCATCTTTCCTCTCCTAAGCAATAACCAATGAGTTGTTTTTTAATGCAGATGGCTGTGGGGTTTCCTGGTTGTGTGGGCTTGGGTTAAGATCACAAAAATAAACACATTAAAGCTTTAAGTCTCACCTGTGTGGATTCTTTTACTCTGTGCTGGTTTGTAACAAAAAAGAACTTTGTACTTGCAAGACAGCTGGTCCTCAATTAAGAAAACTCTGTATGCAAAGAAAAAATATGGGCGCTAAACACGTAGGCGCAGAAATCTGACTTCTGGTGCAGTATCCAAAGTCCTTCCTCTTGCAACTTGTCTGCCTCCTCCAAGGTCCAAGTTGTGCTTGGTCCCCATGCACAAAGGGGAAGGACTTAAATTTCAGAGGCCTGGGCACTCTTTTGCAAAAATATAGCACTGTGCCTAGATGCCTGGTTTTGGTATCATTAATCTGCTTTTGAACACTCAAAATCCCAGAAAGTGTCACCTGAGATTCGGAATGGAACATTTAGGCAATGCAAAATCTTCCAAGGTTGGGTGAAAATGAGCTGGGTGTTTATTTGTTTAAACCAGAATCAATACAGTAGACTGACAAGGCAAGGAATTATAGAAGGTTTGGCCATGCATAAGCTTGGTTTTCTTGCATTTAAATGTCACTGTCAGCTGTAGGCAATGTTCCAGCTTGCGAAGTTTCACTGAAATTGGAAGCAACACTGAGCTTGGCAGAAATGTGATTGTAAGGTTTAATTGAAAGAATAAGCACGCTATTACAAATTAATGTGTAGAAGGCAGCCATGGTGGGTCCATATGGCCCTCCATTGCTCATTGATCATATACCCTGTCATGCACTTATCCTCACAGGAGTCACTCAGCTTGCTGAGAACTATTACCCCCATTTTACAGCTGGAAAATAGGAGCTAGGAGAGTTACCTGTCTTGCTCAAAGGCACAGAAAGGAATTGATCAAGGGGAACTGCTAATCTTTTCTTCCTTTCCAGGTTGCTTATTTTTCCCTAATGAAAATCACTTCTTACCTGATAAACTTATATTATGCACCGCAGAGGAAACCAAGAGAAGCAGTGTCTTTTAAAAATAAATCGTTACAAGCCAACACGGGTTTAGCAATTTACTGTAATTGCAGTTTGATTTTCAGCTTGCCTGTGAAAGATCTCAAATTTACCATCATAGGACTGAATGAAACAGTAATTGTTAAAATATACTTGTTTGACTTCTGATGATCTGTGGGTCATAATTTTCTTTTTTCCCTGAAAAATTACTTTTAATTTTTTAAGATGAAAACCATACATTTTCTGGTTATCAGCTCTACACAAACACTGAATTATTTTTCCTAACAATAAATATTTTATCAGATAAAAAAAAATTAAACAACTCTACAGCAGATGAATTTTGCCCTGCACTTAATATATGACTTGTTGAGAGTTTCACTTGGTCAAACACTGTTGGCTCTCTCTTATGCTGCTTAAATTGTAGTAACAGATAATAAAGCCTTGTTCATGTTACTTTCTCTTTCCAGGGAAAAGTTGCCACAAAGAGGCTGTGAGGTTTGGCAGAGATATGTATGTGCTCAGAAAATAAAGTTTGTTTTTAAATATGACCTTATCCTACAAAATCTGGGGAATTTCTCTTTTAGTCAGCCTGAACTTCGGCCTTATTGACATCTTTCTTCCCTTCTGAGTTGATGTTATCTCATAATGAAAAAGCTTGCCAATTTTACACATATGCAAAAATGATGAAATAGTACAGATGTGGATAACCTTTTTGTTGAAATGTGAAATGAAATGTGGAATAAGGAGTTCTCCTTTGTGTTGTTTGGATGTAGCAGCACATAGACTAACAAAGGGAATCCTTCCAAGGGACTCTGCAAGTTAAACATCTGTAAGAGGTATAATCAAGCTCTTAAGATTCACCTTAGCAGGGGTAAGGAGTTGCAAGGTAGGAACTCCATGAAACTTATCTTTCAAAAACAGAGCAGCCATCTGACTTAAAAATGTGCTGATTGGTCATGGTTCATATGCATAATGCCAGTATCAGTTACAAGGCTTGCACACACATGCTGTTCGATAAGCCTGTGCCTACGGTGACAGACTGTAGTGTGGTCTCCCTGAATAAATAAATAAATAAGTAAAATAGAAATCATATTTTGCCTTTTTGGAGGACATACTGCATGAGAGAGAAAGCACAGCAGCATTTGGGGTCCCACCAGATTCTTCCCATGACAGCAAAAACACAAGCAATGTAGTTAGGTAATATTATTTCTTTAGCTTTTTTATTTGTTAAAAAGAAGCTTCATTTCAGGAGTCTGAAGGGACCAAACAGCCAAAGGCAAGTTCCTCACTCAGGAGTCCTTAAGTGTGCCATGCAAGTAAACCTTGCATTCCAAAAACTGGGTTTCTTTGCTCCTTCAGAAAAGCATACGCAGCGGTACTTTTCCCTGCTCTCCACCTTAGCACACATGAAGGCTACAGACGCTGCAGCCTGAAAAGTCCTTAGCACAGCCATTGACAAATTTGAAAATCTTTTGACTTACCTGATAGCAGTTGTTAGCACTTCGCAGCTTAACACTATCACCAATATTAGATGAAGATACCAAACCAGAGCAAGAGAAAATGGCATTTCTCTTAGTAAGGCAACGTATCATGGATAACCAACTCTTATCTCACCTTCACAATCCTAAAAATGACTTTGTACATGTAACAGTCTGAAGATTGCTGCCACCTGGCAACTAAGTAGGCATTTTGATTACAGCAAATATAGGACAGGTGAAGTCTGTCCTGACCAGTGCGCTACTGATCCTACCTCTTCAGGGCGAAAAGTCTTTGTAGAAAACTGATTAGGGAGGATTTCTAACCATGAGTTTAGCTCAAACGCCACTGTTTTTTCCTCAACAGTCATAGAAATATTCCACCTGCAAAAGGAGGGACTAGCAAAGAGAACCAGTACTATGAGTTATGCTTAGAGGTTGGTATTTCTGGAAGTGCATTTTCAAGACAGGAATATAGGCAGTCAATATTAGAATTAAAAATGCCAGTTTTGAGGGCATAGCAACAAAAGTGTTGAATTCTAGGTGCATTTCTTTCTTTCCTTTTTGCTTAATTTTCTGATACTTTGGCATCAAACACAGTTTGATGCTACAGTAATAACAGTTATCAAACTACTCAGGTTTCCTGTTCTTTGCATGATATAAGTAAGGACAGATTCTGTAGTGCAGGAAGGGAATGATATTAATTTTTATAATGCTTATAAGCATTTAGGAACAATGTGAGCCTTGGCTGCTAGTATACAAAGCAATGGAGTTAAAAGATATTGGGACAGAGCCTGATCTTCAGAAATCCAATAATTTTTTTTTTCTAATTCTTACGCACTGAGATGTCCTAAAAAGTTGGGAGTATTTTTCACTGTCTTCTAATCAGTCTTCAGCCATTTCCTTATGATGAAAATTCAGAATCTTCAGTTCTTTTCTTTTCCAAGCTGGGACTTTGCAGTAAAGCAAATATTGCAGTCTTTGCTCATGCATAAGGCTTGTACAAGCCAAACGAAGGTAAAAAAAAAATGAACCAAGAATTCAGCAATGACTTAAGCAAGGTCTGGTGCATAAAAGTTTAAGAGCCATAATAAAAGTGGCTAGCACCTGGGAGAAGCTCAAATCCTAACATTTCATAGCGGCATGACTTCTTAACTGGCTTCAGCTCCTTAAAAACTCTGCCATGGCTAAAAGAGCAGCCCTGACTTTCCTATGTGTGGGGTCTGTAACATGCTTCTGCCTTCTTGTGGTCAAGCAGTGATCTGGTCTCTCTGCAAATGCTCTAGTGCCAGCAGTGCCACAAAGGGAAGGTCAGAAACAGAGCAGCTGGAAATAAGAAGAGTGGAGCCATTCTTTTCTTCATGCTCAGAGTGTGAACATCACCTCAAGTTAGGGTCTGAGCTAATACCAGTTGAAGTTTCCACTGACATCAGTGTTACTACTAGCTTTGCTTGGTGATGATCTATGTGAGCTTCACCTAAAAGGCAAGTAAGTCAGAGTCTTTGTTTTCAGCTTAGGTATGGTACTCTAGATAAATTCATCCCTGTTAAAATGAGAGTCAGAATAGCCCTAGCTGTTTTACAGGTGATAGTGCCTCTGGCAGTGGCAGCCTTGCGGCAGGTATTTAATTTTTGATCTGTAAAGAATGGGTATAAAATTACCTCCCTTGCACACACAAGCTTGCAAAGCACACTCTTCCATATAATGACACAGCTTCAGCTGCATAGGCCCCATCTAGACCAGGGCTTTACCTATATCTGCCTTTGGGCAGGCCCAGAGGGGTCTTTGAATACATACTCTGTACTGAAGATGACTGGCCTGATGGTAGAGTAGATCAGTATTGACTTGATTAGCCTTTTGTTTAAAAGGCATGTTTTGTTGAGTATGAATATGCATCTGTGGCATAGAAATACAATTATTCTTTCACCCAATAAGAAGATAATTTAACATATTTTATTATAATTTCCTTGGATAATACGTACAGTTTCTAAATTAAAGTTTTTGTGCATTTTACACAGTCTGTGGTTAGAACTTACCCATTTTAAACATTTGGTTTTCTGTTTATCCTTTAGAGTTAGGTACTCATCTCACAAATACTGAGTTTGTTAGGACACTTTCTTTGTATATGATTTTTCTTTACCTCACTCTAAAAAATGTTAGCCTATACTGCCATCAAAGTAAAGGATAAATGCCTACATGCCACTAAACATCAATTAACCAAAGCCGAACCTTCGGAAAGAATTATTCCATGAGCAAGATGGAAAAAAAAATAAATAAATTTAAAACCAGAGGTTGCTCTGAAATCACTTCATGAGAACATGATTTCTTTTAATGACCCAGAAGAGTTTACCTGAGTTAAGAGGAAGTGTTTTGTCTTGCATAACCTGGCACTGTTAAAACTCAGAATTTAATACCCTAAATTTGTACAGATATAATACCACCTGCAGGTGAAGCAGGGCAAATATTTTCTTACCTAGCATTAAAAATTATTCCCCCGGAAGAGAGAGAAGTAGACACCTCCTACACTCTTGTATTTTCTTTCACAAGTTCCTCATTGGAGAACAACAAAGGTGCTACTACAAAAAATTTTGCTCTTCTTGGCAACAGGATAATTCTTTAGCAGCTCCGTTAAATTCAGCTCTGTGATGCCACAGTATCAGAAAACCAAGCAAAAGGAAAGGAAGAAAAAAACTGAAATTCAACACTTTTGTTGATATACCCTCAAAAGTGGCATTTCTAATTCTAATATTGACTGCCTATATTGGAATCTCCAACTTGGTTTCCTTGCTCTGTTTATATGTACAGAAGGCAGATTTTTCCTTCTGCTTTGTCCTCCCCCTGTATCATTCTAAACCTGATTATTTTGTCACAGCAACTTTACAAGACTATGTATCCCAGATCAGAGTCCTCAGAATGGATATTCTCCATCCCCATGGATATCAAGAATACAGTGCTGGTGGTGGTGCTGTGAGTGCTTTATTGAACAGAACTATTGCCAGTCACTGAAATGTTTCAAAAGGGAGGAATAAAGGGGCCTTTTTAAGTTTTGCTAAAAGGCACAGGTTTGTCTGTCCCTGAAGCCTACTCAGCACCTTCTAGAACTGATCTTCAAGTCATTACTACTTGGGATACGCAAGTTTTGAAGGGTGTCTTACTGAAGCTCAAACTAGAGTTACAGTTAAGAAAGGTTCCCTTAAGATGAAAGTGGAGAGGCTAAAAATACAAGAATAAAGCCCAATTCTGACATATTAGGCTCATTCTCCTAGCAGTAATTAACAGCTCTTGGTATTTAACTATCCACAGCTTCATTAAAGTGTCCTGTATCCATGCCAGCTTTTTCTGAAGTCACTTAGAACCAAACCAGATGGAAAATTTACCCTGATGTGTACTTTACCACAGCATGGATCAGTACTACCTTTAATCACAGCATTCCCTTCACTGAAAAAGGGGAATACGTCAAGTATTTTGGTAAATATAGCTACTACACATGGCAAATGTCAAGATTTTAATGACACTCACTTTCAGCGCTTTCCATCTTCAAAGGACTTCCCACTAGTTGATACACTTTAGAGTAATGACTATTCAGAACTGCTCTGTGAAGTAAGTGCTCAAAGCATTAAGTTGTTTTCTGACTTTCTTCTCTCCCTTGAGTTCATTGCCCCAAAACCCTTAGAATGGAGGCTGTATTCAATCACTGCTTCGCACTCCTGGCATGTTAAAAACTGTTTCATGACAACATGGCTAGCAGGTAGGTTGTTTTGCTGCTCCAGTATTGTCCAGTATTCTACTTCAAGTGAAACAACTGACTCAGGCTCTAGGCTCAGCAGGGTAGGTGCATGTCTGCCATTGTTAAAACCTCATTCTTTCCTTTGAGTGTCATATCCTTAGACTTCAGTGGAAGCCAGAAGGCAGAATACAGGCTTTGCAATTTGATTGTAGAGTTAACTTCTTTCTTACCGCTTGCATCTTGCTTTGCTTTTCTTAAATGCCATGCTTCATTCTTTTTCCTTTTTTTTTAATCTAGCTTTCAAGAATGTATCTTATAACAGCCCCCATCTATGGGACAATTATGCTTAGTTAGCTGAACTCAACAGTGATGATTTCATGACATGCCACAAACAGGTGCCCATTAAATTCCTTTATTGGAGACAGAAACATTGCATAATTACAGATTTGATGAGGAAAACTGCAAATAGTATAGACTGTTTCTACTGCCAGCAAAATACAGTTATTACAGGATTTATAGACATACAAATATAAAATGTTTCTTTCATGCCAGATGGTCCATACATAACAATGCCATTAAGAGCGCTTAACTGTGCTTCTACAAAACCTTTAGAGAAGAATGAGGTAGAGTTTCCTTTAGTTTATCCAGTATTTTTTCACACATCTGTTTTTTACTGGTTTTATATGCTCAGATCCTTGTAAAATAGGCAGTTAACTTTAACATTTGAGAAAACAGAGACCCTTCAGAGGTGTTTACTTCTCCCTCTTTAAGTTGCTAATTTCCCACTGCTTATATGCTATGATCCCAGTAATTACTACTGTACCCTTCTAAATACTTTGAAGGTCAGGTAGATTGGGACCATCTTGTCTTTCCAAATTTACTGCTTCGACAGAAATTGCTTGCAAACAGCTTCAGATAAAACTCTTACTTGTCTCCATCATGGCAAAGAACCTTTTACACCCTATCACTCTCTACTGTAGTGGCCAAGCTAAAGTCCAAGCCATCTCTCCAGCAGATGGAGGGAATAGATTCACTCTGTCAACATCCTCTACTATGGAATAGAGTTAATTATGTATTTGTCTCCTACTTGCAGTTCTAGTCAACTAGAACTGGGCCATTAGAAAATAAGAATAAATTATGGGAACAGAATGGACCACTGACCTGCAGAAAACAGTTTCTCACTATTAGATGATCTGGAGCATTACCTGTTTGTTTCCATCTAACATTTTACTGTTTCCTGATGTATAAGTGTGTTGCAGATTTCAATTAATATACTAGGGGACAAATTATGAAAATGTAGGCACAGATATAGGTATTTAAGCAACTGAATAAGAGCATTCTTAAATCACAATAATAATCTACTATCCTGAAAGACATTTGGTATACCTGGGTAGTCTCTCTTTTGGACTGAATGAGAATGGTAATGATGGTCTTCTGACCTCCTGTCTTGATGGGTAATTTTACCCTCATTCCTTAGCATGCCTGTTCTGGAAACAGAAGACTTTGCCCTAGCATTTGCTGGAGGCATTTAGTACTTCATAAAAACCCAAGAGTGCACTAGGGTACAGTAGAGGAAAAAAACCCTGTTATTTCACCTGAAGAGGCCACAATTCCAGCAGTGACCAAATCATAATGAAGAGGGCATTTGGCATACAGGAAGAAACTGATTACATAAAGAATGTTTGCTTTCTTCCCATAACCTACTAGTAATAGCTCAGTAATACTATATCAGAATTCCAAAATGAAAGTGCAAAATTTAACAGATTCCATGTTCCTATCTTGATCGCTTTGATCATAAAATGAAAGAAAAACTGTTCCTGCAAGATAGTATTGCCTGAGATAACTTCTGAGTTCCTCCATCTCACACTTAAATGACTGTTCTAAGCATGACAGAATCAGGTCCTATCAAGAGTTAGTATTAAGAGAACCAGCTCTTAGAAACTTTCCCAACTCTTGCTTAGAAAAAAAGCACTACACTTACTTTATCTACTATTCCCTGCTTACCTCTTTGGTAAAACCAAAACTGACCAGTACTGGAAAATCATTTAGAACACTGTAGTTAATAACTTCCACAAAGTTGTAGTCTTTTTTTTTTTTACCTTAACTTTAACCAGCAGATATTTTAAAGACTTTAAAATTCCATATCAAGGTCTTAAATCCTCCTTCAGATCTTCCTATGAACATGAAATTTAAGATTTTTATTTTTTTTTAAGATAAAAAATTCAGGATTGTAGTAAAAATGGTAAAAACCAGATACAATAAACTGAGTTTTAAGATAACCAAAGAGTATAAATTCATGTTCAGAGAGAGACACGAGGATCTAGCTGTGCTATTACTACTAGTAAATCTAAATACCTTTATTTTTAGTAAATTTGGGTGTGGTTGATGTTGCTAGTGTGGTTAATAAGAATCTAAGCTACTAATTCCAAAATTTTATTCCAAATATAAGGATTGACTTCTAGTTCAGTATTGTTCTCTACCTGCTAAGCCCTAATGTACCTGACTGTTCTACCTGAAGGTAATAGCTAAGTTAGCTTTGTTTATGGAGCTGTTTATTTGCCAAGTGTGCTGTAGATGGCACTCAGATTCTTGCATAGTCAGGGGAAATATCCTGGAATTCCCACTAATAATGATCTTGTTTAAAGCAAGGCATGGACAGAAGGATTGCTACAACAGTATTTCTCACTAGTGCAATACCAATACTCTATTTTGCTGTTATGACTAAACCTACAAATACTTATTAAGAAGTTACTTAGCTTAAATAATTTAGGATCTACAAATTATTTTTCCAAATCTTGAGGATAGTGACAAAATACAGTAAAACACAACTCTGACACTTCTTAACTACTAAATACTGCAGTTCAGAAAAAATGTAGTCGAGATTGATAGAGGTCTGTCTCAGTGCTGCATGACAAAGCACACCTCTAGAATAATTGCAATCTAATGCCTCTACATCAAGAGATACAATACTTCCTTCAAGCACATCACTTTAAAATAAAATAGCGCTGTATGAGAGGTGGAGGTGAATTCTCCTTTCAAGATTTTTCTGTATGCTACTTTATATTCTGAACAACATATTTTACTTGTTTATAGGTTCACATAGAAAACCTTAAATACATTTCTTATTTGAATAACATTTTTCTCCTGCATAATCAAGATACTGCCACTCTAAAGCAATCCTTCGAATACTGGACTCTACATAGCATCTTTCTCTGCTGCTTAAAAAGCTTTCTGGAAAGCTTATTTAATCTGCAGTAAAATAACTTTCATGTAAAAATCTGGATTGGAGTTAAAAGTGGTAAAAGTGGTAGTACTACTACTCTGCACTTACAAAGAGGTTAGATAACTTGCCCAGGGTCACAAAGTCAGTGGCAGTCTGTCTGTTCAGGCATTACATGTGCAGGTGGTAAAGTCCAATTCTGACCCCTGAAAACCCGCAAGATGACCAAAAGGCCTTTCTAACTATCACTACTGCTGAAAGCAAAACAAAAAGCAAAATTTGCTTTAATAGTCACTTGTAAATAGGAGACTAAGTGGCATCATGATAGGAGGCTGAGGAAAAGGGGCTGCAAGTCTGTGGAAGGTAAAGAAAGGCAGCAATGAACAGCCCACCTCAGGGCACACTCAGCCATCATTTACACCTGCCCACCTCTCAGTATACAAGCTTGCCACTAGAACAGTAAAATTTTCCATCAGTAGGATGAATCCCATGCAGAGAGAGACAATGTGCCATACATAGTCTGGCAGGCTGTGCTACCATCTCCATATTCTATTTCATGGCAAGGCACTGTCAACAGACAGAGGCCACTGAATTCAAAACGGTTCCTCCTCTAAAGAGGCATCTATGACATCAGTTCCAGCTGTTTTTCAGTCTACCTCCTTGGAAGACCATGTATTAGACAGACATTTCAAATAACTTGCACTCCAAATGAACCTTTCAAATATCACATTTTACCATATTACTATTCTTCATGCCTGAGGAAAAATAAGTATGAAGTAAGTATACAGGAGGGGATCAATAATATCTCTTTGAATTAGGTAAACCCTAATTAAGAGTTTATCTAGAAAGAGAAGGACGACTGCTTTTTAGCTTGAGATAGCTGAACAGGTGTAAACAATGGCTGGGCAGACAGAGCTCTCACTATCTTGCTCTTGTCTTATCACATTTCCCTTCTATATCCCAGAAAAAATAATGTTTGCTTTGCACTTCTATGGACTGAAGAGATTATCTACCCTAAGCAGGAAGCTTTATTAGCATTCTCGCCAGATCCTGTCATTGTAAATTCTCAGTGAACTTGCCCTTATTGCAGTTAAGAATCTAGTAAAGTAATACCAGTTGCTGAAGCCATAAGTTTTGGTATCAGAACAGCTTGTATGAAATGCCAGTTTCATGAAAAGTTCTCTCATCTGAAGGACTTTTCCTACACATGAATCATGCTCACCCAACTGAAAATTAAAGACATGCTCAGTACTGAAGATAATCATCAAAAGAATGAAGGGGAAAAGGAAGACCACAAAAAAAAATCTGAGTTTGTTATTATCATTTTAAAGTAGCAGTGTTTGTAAAACATAAGCATGTGAAAGGATGAATCTCATTTGATCAACCCAATTAAACATTAAATAATTGCAGCCAATTATGCAAATATCACACAACAATATTAATTTGTTGATCTTTTTTGAATAGTCTCAAATTTTCATAATGTTAGACTATCTTACGTCTTAAATGATCAATTAGCAGAGCCATAACTAAGTGATGAAGAATGGATAATTGCCTAGTTATGATGTACCATACTCTTTCTATGTAAATCTGTGGCAATTAAACCAACAGGGCACATGGAGAAAAAATGTGCAGATGTTCTTTTACAAACTGTTATTAGCTTAGGGAATACCACAGTTCTCTCCTAAATTTTACAGGCGAAAATAGGGGAGTGCAATACCAAACACTCACTATTATTTACACATATTATTTTTTTCCTTTGGTTAACAGGATAAAAAAAGCAGCGGTAGAACGCAGGGTAGGACAGCATGCAAAATCAGAAGAATTTCCTGTATTATACCGACCTGTCAGCTCCTTTAGGGTTTAAAGTTTAAAATCTAGAACCTATTCACCTGGACACCATTTAACTAAGATGTTAAAGACAACAGTTAACATACACGTTAACACACTATACATTTTCATTCTCCTTGCTAGAAAAGTCTGAGCATTTCTGTGGGTCATTTCAGTTTCAACTCACATTATTTTGAAGTGTCTATCAGCGCAAAATGTTCAGTAAAAGGAAAGGTGTCTGTCTGGTCGATGCAGGAAACAGTGCAAACAACAAATGAAACCACCTAGTCTCCTTACATAAAATTACTTGCATCCAATTTAAGAAGAATTTTATACAACATTTAGGTTTACACCACAGTAAAATAATTCTGGTCCTTATTCATTCTGATCGGTAAACAGATTACTGCTAGCATACCAATGCCTTCACAGAGATTTTTGATATGATACCTACCAACTCTATCAACATCCTGAACTGTTAAGGTATCATACAACTACTTTGCCATACATCTGAAGTTAGATATTTCCACTTTTTATTTGCTGCTAAATATAAGAGGAACATAAGGGGACATATTATATAGCCCAGTAAAAGCAAGCCACATGTGGTTGCTCATTATATAATCTTTAGAGAGCTCCATGCCACACTCTAGTTAAAGGCACTCTTTAGTTATGATACTTGTCTCATTGGATAAAACTCTCTACCCCACATTGCATCTTGACATATTCCCCATGTTAATTTTTCCACCCATTTAATGAAAGATACCAGCAGCTTATAATAGATAGTAAGATACTGAACAAAGACCAGCACACAATACAGTTTCAAATGGTCAGAAAAGCCAACACACAATATTATTGCTACTATAAGTGAAATAACATTTTGAGCTTGCAGTTGTATCCTAAAGAGAAAACTATACAAGTTTTAATAATGGTTACATTGTCAGAGAGAACCTTCAACTGTTCTTCATTAAAATATTAGATTGGACTGCAGTGAAAGGTAGTAAAAGGCATGATTTGAGGGAGCAAAAGAAAGTGATGACTAAGTAGGACTTGTCTTTAAAATCTGACCAAAAATGAACAGGAAAGCCATACGGCTACTTTTTAGCAGTTGTGTAAGGCATGGATGGTCTATTAGAAATAATATTATGTCTTTTTAAACTATGTTAATAAATGTCAGTAACTGCAGAGCTTATAAAGCATGGGAGAGATACTGTTGGGTCTTTAAAAAAATAAAGTGCTAAATATTTCCTTTAATCCTGGTGCATCTCTACTGCAAACTATGACAATAAATGTTTCACTTTTACCTCTTATAGGACTCCATTAGTGTCAATAAAGTTCCACCAGTTTTACACTGAAGTAGCACTTTGGAACACTGATACAGAATATGGTGATTCTTTTTGGCAAGAGATATCTTAAAGCTGTTCAACAAAGCTGTGTGCAAAAAGAGAAAGCTAATAAATATTACAGTATGATTGTTAGTGAATATTTGCAGAAGTAATTTCCCCAGCTACATGCTCAATATTGCTTCCAAATAGTATCAAGACTGCATGTGAGAAAGTAGTGCCATATGAAGTAGTATGTGCTTCATCAGAATGAAAACAGGGTTTGAGTAAAATCTCTTTCCTTCTTATGCTAAATATTTTCTGTTGATAACATAGCTTGCTCCTTAATAGGAAGGCTCTATTAAAGTACACCTGTGTCAATGGAAGCTGGATGCATTTCATGATGATTGGTAAAGGGGACAAGAAAAACACTTTGCTGATCTAAATTATGTAACTGGATGATGAAAGAAATTCCTCAAGCCAAAGGTTTGGTTGCTCTGAAGGAGTTCTTTGACTTTCACAGCCACATTTCTCTAATCTTATTTTCTGGACACTCATCTGGAAGGCAACACTGTCGGCAGTGCCTAGCTCTGTGCTAGGCCAGACAAAGTCACTCTTGTCTCAGCAGGGCCTGACCCAGCCGTTCAAATCATGTATGGAGGGATGTATCCAACTATTGCAGAGGTGTGCACTGCCCAAGCAGCCACTGCATATCCCCATGGAGGGAAAGGCAGTAGGTCAACAGGGAACATATTGCAAGCTAGACTGACTCAGAGAATTTGGGCCTGGAGGACATAGCTGTTTGTCCTTTGTCCTGAAGGACAAAGTATGCATGAGGGGATCAAGAGGGCTATGTGAACTCATGAACTCCACACAAGCGGAGTACAAAAGGAAAGAGCATATGGCTAAACTTAATTATTTCCCAAACACAGAGCAAAAGGCAGAATAATGTCAGTGCTCAGCTAACAGGCATCTTTGTATTATATGACAAGGTGCTCTGCTGATGATGGCAGTCAAAACAAACCAAACTGAAGAGCAGTTGAAGAGCATTTTACAAGTTTTCAGACTGTATATAAGACACAAGGAGGCTCTTAGAAAACCATTAGGAAAGTTCTATTGCTAACAATTAGCACCTCTACCAAGACAGGTGTTTATCAACAGGATTACAGTAGAAATCAAAATGATTGCGTTCACATTTGCTGGATTGTGGAAACAATCATCCTGGGAGCAAACTGATACAGGAACTATGCTACGCACAGACAGCTACAGAAGTTATCATTATTCATGTCTGTTCTGTCTAGAGGGTCTGAACTCTTCCACCTTCATGATACCAACATTGCCCAATCGCTGTCTTCTCTTCCATACTGAAACAAAGAAAAATGGAGCTTAAGAATAAAAGTTAAAAGTAGCAGTGTATAATTGAAAACTTCTTAGCTTTATCCACAGAAAGAATAATATTCACCACCCATAGTAGTTTGCATTATTTCTTATGCCTTTACTTCTGTCACAGATTTGAGCAAAACCTAAAGGTACCTTGAAGCTTTATCCATCTTCCAATAAAAACTAGGAAGGGGCAATACTGATACTCACCAGAGATGGTACAGAATAGTTCTGCTTCACTAAAGCTTTCCATCAATTTAATACAGTTACCCTGAGGTTAGTTCATTAATTCATTCATATGTCCCCACTCAAGCTCTAATAAACAAACACATTTGGTTTTATTTCTTTTTATTTTTAAGGTGGCTTTTTATTGCAGCTTTCTGATTGAATGTGAAATAAAACCCATCACAAATACCACAGAGTATAATTAGAGAGAATTGTAACACAAATAAAACAAGTACTCTTTCCATATGCAAACCAGCAGGATCACCAGGCAAAAACAAAGGCAACCTAACACATGGAGCTGTATCCCTTCTAGGGGAAGATACAGTCCCAAGGCAGCGCTTTCATTTGTTAAACTGGCTCCATGTTTTAAAGCTCCTTGTCACCAGTCCTGTAAACGATGCTCCAGAGTGCCCCAAATATGCACATAGGGCTCAAGTATATAAATAAAGCAGGGGTGGACAGACTACCAGCAGATGAAAGTTGAGAGCCCTTTCCCTCATAGCACCGTGTTCAGAGAGCTTGAAAACATTTTTCACCGAGGAATAAAGACTGTTTAGATGCTTAGATGCTTTATGTAGGCTGAAAAGATCAGTTGATGGCTATTTCTCCAGAGAGGATAAAAGGAAGCTACTCCAATCCAGGTCCTGCACTGGCAGGAAATGAGAAAAAAGGACGTTAAAGCAGGGAAAAGACAATAGCTCCAAACCAGAATAAGCCAGGAAAATACACTTCCAGAGCCACAAAAAAATTATGTTCAGCGTGCTTGTATTTTACTCTGTACTCCAAGTAAATGACCTCTAAATGACTTTCATATGTCACATCTGCTTTTTCTTTTTATTACTAGTTCTGCTGCTCCTGTCCTGTAGTCTGCAAGGTGTTTGACTAAACACCGGTATGGTGCTACATAGGACCTTGGACAAATTACTTGTTCAAAGGATTTCCAGCATTCCCAGATGCCAGTGTGGTTGCCTTGTGACCTCTAACCAAGGAAAAGCAGATGTACCATTAGTTTAATCACAAAGCACTGGATTACCCTCATGTGAGAGTTTTGTTGAAGATGGAGACAAAGGGAAAAAAAAAAAAAATCACTGCTTTTCAGAGAAAAGGTGGCATCCCCATTTCCCCAAATCAGAAAGCAGGCAAAGGCAGGGAATTATCTGTAAGTTTTGCTGGCTTTAGGTAGCACTGTCAGCTCAGGCTTTGATGTTGACTTCAGAAATTACAAGGGCTGGTCTGAGTTGTCATTTGAAACTGCTTCCAAAATTAAAAGGAGAATGAAGATGTCATACTACAATCAAGTGTTTTCATTCCAGAAAAAAAAAAAAAGCTGATTTAGCTTCCTTTTCTGATTTTGTCAAAGACTTTGTGACCTCAGGCTAAACAGTCCCATCCCTCACTTCCCTCCCCATAGGTCCTGCTTTGTAAAAATTAAGATATATGTTCTCCTTCCCTGGTTGTTTTCTGCCAGCCTATCCATTTAGATTGTAAAACTTTGAGAAAGATAAGGGTTTTGTCTAAATATGTGTTCACTGCTGTCTTACTGCAGTGTTAAAATGTGTTTCATATCATGCAGTATAAACAATATACCTTGCCTTCTACACATCCCTTCCAAGTTGCATCCTGATCTACACTTTAAAGGGTATAGCAAAATCTTGTTTATTCTCAAAGCATGGTATGCAAAACCACAAAAGTATCTGAGTGGTATTTCCATGAGTGTATTCCTAGAGAAACGAATCTCAACTCTAAATCTGCTAACTCGAGCAGTTACAGAAGACAGTGTACTATGACTAATTCATTAACTCATTCATAAGCACACCATTACTGTATGCAATGTAAACTATTTAATCTAAAGTCTTTATCAGCATTTTGTAACCATGATTTCCACTCAGTGATAGGAAGGGAAATGTATATCCCAGTACTACTACTGTCTCTCTCAACTGGCATGAGAAATGGAATCAGTTCTGCCCATGATTTTCTAATTTGTCACTCTAGCTCTAGTTCCACTGAACAGCTGTTCCAATCCAAAGAAATCCTGTTGAACACAGAAGACTTGCAAAAGAACAATGAGCAGCATAAAAACAGACTTGGAAACACAGTAACGAAGATAAACTGAAAATGTTAACAAACCATGTATTGTACTCAAGGGAATCATTACAGTGATACCAGATACGGAGCCCTGCACCTCTTGGTCACAGGTTCAACTGCAGGATAATGTTGGTAGTGAGAATTTTTACTTTTTTACAACTGTTCATTGTCCAATGTGAAATAGGTACATCGGCCTAGCTGAGGCAACAGCACAGCACAGAGACCAAAGCTGTGTTTGGCTGTAATTTCCATTGCATCTTATTCTTCAAAACTTGAAGATTCTCTAGAAGAGGAGGCTAAGACTGTCCAAATGATATTACAACAGTTCAATGATACTGCAAAGAGAGAAGAGATTTTATTCCCACACCCCCCAACACCCAACCCCCCCCCCCAGTAGAATATAAAAGATCTTTGTAAAAGATCCTGAAAACACCCCTGACATTTTAACGATATTACATATTCTATTTTTTGTGTTGCAGCATTGTTTTCTGTTCAGCAACCTGGGGTCCGTTTGGACATAAGCTCATCTTTCCACAGATAGAAAAGTGCAGAAACATAATCAGCAACCACTAATTGACTTTGAAAGGGGAAGCAACCATCATCCTCCTTAAAATCATGTTTTTAACCAAGAAATGTTCTAACTCTAAATGCTCTTTTAAAGAAGGAATAAAACCGAGAAGTAAATATATACATAATAGTCCAGCGCTTTCCAAGAGCGATTTACTCTTCAAATGTAACTACTGAACATACTGTATATACATAGTTGAAAGTCAAAAAGGTCCATATTATTGTAAAGTGAAAAGGTCCAAGACAGTGGTTAGAAGTAATTCACACTTTTGCAGCTTCTACCTGAGCCTTGGTTGGGGATGAAAAAGTAGGATGATCAGGAAGGGCACGCGCGAAAGCCTCAGGAAGCGGGCTGGATAAATTTTTCTTAATAATTCACTCACTATCTTTAGGCCAAGGGACAAATACACATACTCGAGTGTTGTCTTCTGAAATAGAGTTCTAGATTTCACAAGCCATACTTCCAGAGAAGGCACTTGATTGTCTCATAACACAAACTGCTAAGGCATTACCTATTCCTACATATAACACACAACAAGGTGCTAAAACTGGCCTCAGCTCTTTCTGATGCCAGGCTGTTCTATGACTGCAATTGGAAGGAATCAGTGGAGACTCAAACTGATAGTGAATTGTTGAAGACCCTAACATATATTGCAATAGCATTGGCCTGACAGCAAAAGGTAACACAAGAGTTACACAAGTGTTTTTTAGACACTGGAGATAGATATTTGACATACAACAAGATTGCTTTAATACAGAGTATAGAGCTATGGAAACAGTGGTCAGTGTGTACCACAATGAAGTGTATAGTAAATTTGGACATATGACAGCAACAAAAAAAGTGATGGACACCAGTTATTTTGGATAGGTGCATCAGGCGCTTGGGATGAGAAAGATGAAATAAAACTGTGGTATGTGGTGGGATTCTGGAGAAGGCTACTGTGTATACTCTTACAGTAAGATGATAAAAATGTTTCATGTAACTAAGCTGGGAACATGGCACACTTAGCCCCTCTTTCCCCTCAACTAATAATAAAATCTAGAACTGAAGGTGCCTTTGCTTCTTCCTAGTTCTCAGTCCTACTGTTTGAACAGAAGGACCTGCTAGAGTTGGCACCAGCTGAAACAACAGAAATATTATGGGAGAATGTCTCTTTTTGTCCCAATGAAAGTTGGCTCAGCCACTAACAAAAAATACCAGACTATAAGGAATTCTTTCCTCCCCGAGCTGCACTCAGAAATGTCCAATACCATTCTAAAGAACAAGAGATGATGATCCTATGTCATCTTCCTAGTAAAGAACAGTCAGGTGGTCCTGCCGCATCATTTGAACTACAAGCCTTAGGGGAGTGGGGGTGATAGTGGTGGAGGAAGTAGCTATTCTGGAGACCAGCAGCTGCGACAGGTAAAAATATGTAGAGAATGAAGACTACAGAAGAACAGTGAAATATCAGATGGTCTGACTTCTCCTTGTCTAAGACTGCTTCACTCTACTTTAATTAAGCAATGAGGAAAAACTCAGTGAGTACCAATGGATTTAAACTTGGACTACAATATAGCATAAAACATTGAAAAATAATGTTGCATAAGTGAACGTGCTTATCATGGTATTTTAGGTGAGTCAACATATGATAGCAGACTGCAATTCTTGAGTAGTTTTTGTCTGGGGTCTCATCAGAAGTATCTTTTGTCAGATTATTTCTATGCACTAGTAAAGGGCCTGTAAAATAGGAATTAAAAAAAAAAATCAACTTTAGGATTCTTTCTTAAAAAGTTCTGATTATTTGGTGAGATTCAGAATTGCTATGTGGTGCAGTACATCTCACAGTCTTTAAGAAGATTCTTAGTTCAGGGCTTACTGGCAAGAAGGTGAAAATTTTAGCAGCAAATCTAAGACCATCTTGATCCAAAAGCTAAGAATGCAGAACAATAACCACCACACTTGATTTGAAGAAATCATAATAATGACAAGTAGCTGCTATCAGATCTTAAAGAAAGGAGACTGTAACTTGACAAGACCTACTCTTATCCTCAAATCCCCCACATCATAAACTATGCTAAGTAAGGAAAAGAAAGCAGGCAACTAAAACAAGAAGGGCCATAAAGTGCTGCTCATTGACTTTACCTGAAATGGTATTGCCTTCTATGCCCAGACATGGAGGTCAAGCACATATTCCAAATAGACTTTGATATTTAGCAAATCACGGAGGAAGGAACTACTTTAAGAACAAGTGACCATGCAATTGGAAAGATGCTGAGAAACAGAAGCTGCCTGTGCCTAGTGAGTGCTTACTACTTTACCCATTTCTTTATTAATTAGCCTATATTCATTTGTGATTGTGATTATTAAGATTATTAAGCTTCATAATGCTATTTTTCCCTTAAAAAGGAACCTAGAACACAGTACTGGATTTCAGTGACAAGAATGGTATCTCACAACTCTCATCCAGCTTCCAAGATGAATAGGAAAGTAATACATTACTCTCCATCCATATCATATTTTCTCAGGGGAAAAAATGTAAAATCAATAGAATAACCACACCAAACTACACAGCCTATATTATTACACAATGGTGTCTAGAGCAGCACTATTAAAAAGGTTATTTTCCGATGTTTTCAAATGTCCACCTTTTTTTATTTTATCTGGTTAAAGAAGAGGAAGCAGTTTACCTGGATATCACTCAGCTTATTCAGGAAACGGGTTGTTAACTGAGGTCCGTTCTCCATAGTTGGAATGTGCAAGTGCTGACACAGAATAAAGAAGGGAGGGGGGAAAGAGAAAGAATAGTATGTAAAAATAGCTTTCTATATATATGAATACCTTAGGGTCACCAAGAATTTAAATTAATGTTAATAATTTTAATAAATATTTATCGAGCTTTCTAGCTTTCCTTACAAGTAGGCAAGGGTTGTTGTAATGTTTTTTATAGGAGGGCATACTGAACCAGTGATAACACAGATTAGCTGAATTGCTGTGCTGTTTTTAAATAAAGGCTAACCTAAGCCTTCCAGCAGATCTGTCCAAAATGCGGGTGGGTACGTTGTACAGGCAAGAGTAGTAACTCCATGCACAGTATTTAATTTCAAAGTATATTGTGCAGAAACACGACAGGTACATTTATAGTACTTATGACTCAGCACCTTGATGTCTCTCATATCTTAGCACCTGATAATATCACTACATTTATTCTGCCTTATTAACTCAAGAAGTATCATCTAACAGACATTTACTGTAATTCTCCTGTTTAATGAACAAAGCACATCCATATATGCAGCTGCAATAATCCAGCCTTCTGAACTAACTTTGTGCTGGCTAAATAAGCATCAAGTCAGCTTAACAGTCTGAATGCTTGTAGAATTCCACCTGTGCAGGAGAAACCTCCCATAAAAGCAGCTGTGTACTCTCCTGCACCTCAAGCTCTTCCATCAGAGCTGGGTTCCCTGCAATGAGGGGTGAAGAAAAGATGAAGTTGAGAAGGAAAGAATGCCGTGGTTCAGAAATCTGGTTCCTTGTGAAAGTCACCTCTCCTCATCTTTCCCAGGTGCCTTAGCTTTGAAAATAAATGTTCAATAAAAGAAACACGAGAGAATGCATTTTTCTGTATTTTCAAACAGGCTTAGAGCTGGGAACTTCTCCTCACCCCAAAAAAAAAAAAGAAAAATTATTTTAACTCTGAAAAATACTCTAGAAGACAAGAGGGGAAGTTCTCTTCTGATAACATAGCAGTAACTCTTATCTGTTTTTTAATTAAGCTGCAGTTAATGATGATGAAATTCTGAAGAAGGAGAGGAGAGGCAGAAGTGGGGAGGGGAGAGAAGAGCAAAGGAAAAAAAAGGGGGGGGGGCGGGGAAAACACATTTTCTTACCTTGCCTTTATATAAAATTTTAGAGATAGGACATACAATACAGGCTGTTCCAGCACCAAACATCTCCTTTACTCTGTCCTCTTCCAAGGCAGCTGTCAAGTCACTCATAGTGATGTATCGCTCGGACACTTTAAATTCTCCCTGCATGAGAAGAATCAACCATAAAAATTGTAAAACTTTACAAATAGTTTGTATTTTTGTTTTCCATGTTGAAATATCTCTAATAGGACTATTATCCTAGTGGCAATCAGTCGAATTTTGGCTATAATCCTGTGATCTTTTCAAACCTTCCAGTATCACATAAGATTGATTCTAATCAAAAGAATTACCTTTGAGGAAGCCAGTGCTTTGCCAGATACAATGCTGATGAGTAAGTGGCACTCCCCTCTGACTTGGTACAGAATATCAATATTGCATTAAGCCATAACACAGAAGAATTTGTCATAGTTTATGTGACACAGGATCTGACTACTTCTGGTCTCAAGCATGCTAGAGTTCATACAAAAATTACTCAATTATGTCAAAAGAGGTTTGATCCCACTCTCAGACAATTCCTAAGCAAAATACATTCTGTTAATTCCACCTGCAATGCCAACTACATGTGACAGATTTCTTTAATTCCTGGTAAAATTTCACGGTATAGCCTGCACACAGCTGTCACATAAAAAAATTACTGTACTGCAGGTATGAGTAAAGCAATTCACACTAGAAACATAAGTTTTACCTTCTACAAGTGTTAAAGAATGCATAGCACCTGACTGAGGGGTTGTGTTTAAAGAACAGAAATAAATACCGAACTTTGAAATTTTCATTTCATGGATTTATGTGGACTTTATTGTTGCATTAGACCAAATTAAAGCTTAGCCATTATTTCACATGCAAGTCCTTTAACATGAAACAGATGCTTATGATAGCAGAAAACATGACTGGCTCTGAACAGGATAGTATCTGGGGAAAGGAGCAGGGACATCACGTAAGCAGAATTTCAGATAGGTTAAGGAATGAAGGTCAGGAAGAAGAGAACAACCTTTGTGAAGTAGAAGACATGTAATCATTCAAGAAGACTGAGATGAGAGTCTGGTTTCTCACGAATAAGCCCTATCAACTGGGAATATCTATCTTGTAATGGAGATGAGACTGAGAAGCATGCACGTGTTATCTGCACTCAGGATATTCCAATTTGAATAAAGATGTGTAAGAGTTCAGTGCAGGTCAACAAGGGGCACATATTTGCTACAAAGTACATGCCTAGCTCTCTTCACTGCAACTTAGATGTAAGTGATATGCCAACTGTATTTCAGGAAGTCTTTCAGCTACAGGTGGTTGGAAGCTGAGCCAATATCAGGGGAAAAGGGCCAAAACCAAGAGACAGGATACTGGGCTTGATGGGTCTTCGGCTGTACGGTATTCTAATTCAGGCCGCAATAAAACCTCTGAATAAAGTACACGCAGAGTGGACAGTTAGTTTGCTGCATTTCAAGGTACGAGGTAGTCCCAAGTGTCCAAATAAGTTCCTGGATGGCTACATGACAGAACTGGAATCTGGAAGCAGACAGATGACCTCAAAACTGTGGCTGGATTTTAGGCTGCATGCTAGTTATTAGAAATATGGGTGAAACCATGAGAACTAAATGGAGAAGGAGTGTGCTGATGACTGAAGTATGGCTGTAGTCATGCATGGTAATTGTTTCCTTGATTTAAGTTGCTTGACCAGAGGATTTGATGAGAATTTTCATGTTAAATACTACACGGGGATACTTTAACAAGCTTGGTATTGTTCTGTGTGACAGATGTGGGTATTCTAATGATGTTGCTGGAAATCTGAATTAGCATGCTCTTAGCTCCCACGCAGGTTAAGGGATTTCAGTACTTACAGCTTACAGGAAAGATGGAGACAAATTTTTATCAGGGCCTGTTGCAACAGGACAAGGGGTAATGGTTTTAAACGAAAAGAGAGTACATTCAGACTAGATAAAAGTTTTTTTTACAATGAGAGTGGTGAAACAATGGAATAGGTTGCCCAGGGAGGTGGAAGATGCCCCACCCCTCCCTGGAAAACCATTCATGGTCAAGTTGGATGGCACTTTGAGCAACCTGATCTAGTTGAAGATGTCCTTGCTCATTGTAGCTGGGGTTGGTCTAGATGACTGTTGTGGTTTAAGCTTAGTCGTAAATTAGACAAAGCATGTAGCCTGCTTGTTTTCCCCCCACAACCTGTC
>WYDI02016175.1:0-16660 GCA_009867235.2 Psittacus erithacus
AAAATTACACGCACACCGGGCCCCGCGCGGCCCGGGGGGGGGGAGGAAAAGGGGGGGGGGGGGGGGGGGGGAAGGAAAGGAAAAGAGGGGAGGAAGAAGAGGGGCGAAGAAAGGGGGAGGCACCGAGCCCCTCGCTCGCTCGCTCCCTTCCTCACCCGCACCCTGCGGCCACGAACCGCTGCAGCTGCCAGCGGTGCCCCCCCTCCCCTTGCCTGTGCGTCAAGCTGCACTCATCCCAGCTCTCCCTTCCCCCCTCCGAGAGGCACCACCGAAAATAAAAGGAAGGATCCAGCCGGATCCGACCATGCAGTGGGCCAAAGGAGAGAGAGAGAGAAAGAGCGGAGGGAGAAAAGGAAAAAGAAAAGCCGCCACCACCACCACCCTGCGAACCAAAGCCTGCAACAACAAACCACGCAAAACCGGTGCAGCAAGGCTCTACGAACACGCCTCCTCTCCCGGTTTTGGTGAGGAGGAGAAGGAGGAGGGAGCAGAGGGAAGGCGAAGGAAGGAGGAGAGGAAAATAACAGCTCCCGACGCGGCTTTCCCGCTTCCCGCACAGCTAAGGGTCCCACTCCGGCAGCGGCAGCAGCGGCGGCGGCAGCCCCCAGCACCCCCCCGCCGGCCCCTCGCAGCCCCGCGTCCCGCACATCTGTCTCCGCAGCAAGGGGCCCCGCCGGCCTCTCCGCGGCCCGGGCTGCGGGGACCGCCACCGCCGCGCGCCTCCCGCGTCAGCCCGCTCACTCGCCGATCTGATCCACGCCGTTCCGCCGGCCGCACCTCCAGAAGCGGACAGCCCGCCCGACCCCTATCCCTCCGCCTCCCCGCAGCCCCCCACCTGCCGGCCCGGTTCGGCCCCGCCGCCGCCGCCGCCACCGCCCCCCGCTCCGCCCCTCGGTGCCGAACGGCCGCACCTGCTCCCTCCGCGCCGCGCCGCCGGCCAGGCCCCCTCCAGGGACCCGCCGCGGCCGGGGGCGGGACGGCGCCGCGGGGCGGGGAGGGAACGGAGGGAGGTGCGGGGCCGGGCTCCGCGCCGCCCCGTGGCCGCGCTCGGCCGGTGGGCCGGGGCAGGTACCGGAGCGGGTAGGGGGGTGGACGGGGTGAGGGCAGGGGATGGAGGGAGGTGCGCTGGATCTGCAGCGCGCTGTTATTTCCATATCAATTATTTAGCGGTATGGCTTTAATAATGCAGGGCAGCTACAGCTGGCGGGGCTGGAGACGCCGCAGCGGTCGCAGCCAGTGGGAAGTGAGACGGAGAGGCTGGAGCGGGAACAGACCTGCGGGGAAGAACCCGCAGTTGAAGGAAGCGTTTGTGAGATCTGGAGTGATGAGAGATGTACCTGTGTTGCTTCAGTCAGCCTGTGAAATTAGTACCCGCTTAAAAAAAATTAAATCATATCAACACCTTGTGTTAATTGTAAAACAGACATTTCAAATTTGTGAAGGTTATTTTTACGTTAAGCTAAATTTACTTCAGTGTGTAAATGTCTCCAACTATTTTCATCATGAAGTATAGCCCATGCATTACTGAACTGAGCAGTTATGTTTTTCCTTTGTGAGAAGGGAAAGAGACAACAGATCAATATACACTTGTGCACATCAACATGGCTAGTGAGCAGAAGATACTTGCATGCATTAGAAGAGGACTGGCATCATTACTGAGTATAAATGGAAGAGCTGGTGGATTTTCATTTACTTAAGCCAGTCTCTGTGAGACTACTGTACATTTTCCTCCCTTTAGCTCTTTTTTTACACAGGACACCAAAAAGGTTTCCAATCTACTGGTGGGTCTGGATCCCTTTTGTAGGACTTTCCTCAGCACTGCTCAGAGGGATGCCCAGCACCAAAGCAGTCCAACAGCCTCCCCAGAGGTTTATGGAATCAACCAGGTTGGAAAAAACCTTTAAGATCCTCAAGTCCAACTGTGACCCCAGGACTGCCAAGACTACCACTAAACCATGTCACATAGGGCCTCATCTAGATGGTTTCTGAACACTTCTAGGGACACTGACTCCACCACTTCCCTAGGCAGCCTGTTCCAATGCCTGATCACCCTTTTGGTGAAGAAATTTTCCCTGATACCCAGTCTAATCACCCCTGTCACAGCTTAAGGCTGTTACCTCTTGTTCTATCACTGGTTACTAAGGGAAAGAAACCAGCCACTTCCTCACTCCACCTTTCAGGTAGCTATAGAGAGTGATAAGGTTCCCCCTGAGCCTTCTCTTCTCCAGACTAAACAACCTCAGTTCTCTCAACTGTTCCTTTGTAAGACTTGTGCTCTAGGCCCTTCACCAGCTCTGTTGCCCTGCCACCTGATCTAAATACTCCTGAATGACAGGAGAACCTGGTGCTCCCTGCCCAGGGAAGCCTTCTCTTTCTCTTCCTGTGTTGTAGCACCCTTTTACATCTGATGACTGTTACCATGTCCCTGTGCCATGTTTTCAATATGACAAGCAGCCGTAATTTGTCCTCTTTTGCTGTCTGCTTGGCTAGGGATTGCACTAGCTCTCTAGTTTCCCATCAGCTGCTGCCTACAGTGCCCCAGCCTTTGTGTGTACAGGGAGTTAACCCTGCCTGCAAGAACCACTCCTCTTCTCTCTTCTCAGTCACATTCTATGTTTTCCAAGCAATTTTTTAGGAATGTTTTTAATTCTAATTTCATCTTTCAGTGTACTTGCAGTTGCCCCCCAGTTAATGCTATCTCTGAAAGCTACTAATGAAACACCTAGGATAGACCCTTTTGGAATGGAATCTATAATCCTGTTTGCCAATAAACTACTGAAAACTGCGCTTTCCACATTTTTTTATCCAATGCTCACATTTTTCACATAAATTGAGCTCCCTCATTCATGAACAAATGTGCAGAGCCTACTCAAGGCACAGATGACTGCGCCTCTTGCTCCTTTTTCCCATAGCAAGCCCATTCCTCTATTGCCAAAAGAAATTTGCCCAGCTTATCCCAACTTCTTGTTGACAAGTCCATGTCAATAGTTGCTTATCTCATTGTTTCCTTCTATCTGTTTACAAATAATGTGTCTATTTCAGGCTAAAAAAGCCAAGCCTATTTCTAGGTGCTTTTAGGGGGAAAAAATGAATGGATGGATGGCCGATTTCTTTCTTTCTTTTTAAATGCCCTTTTTAAAGATAGCGACCAGTTTTGTCTTTTTATATCGACAGGGTCTTGGCCTCCTTCCCTGACATTTCCAATGCTGTTTGAGCCACTTCCTTCTGTGCCTTGGTATGAAGTCCAGCCAGCCAGTTGGTTTGAACACCTCTAAGTTATTCAAGTACCCTTGCAACTGGTTCTGTCCCAGTCCAGGCTGAAACCTTATTCCCTTGTCATTCACATGTATTATGCCAATCACCTGATTATAAGTGACCTCTTTCAGCCAAGCCAGATGCAAAAAAGGCCTGAACCACTCTGAGACTTCTCAGCATCAGTCAATGGCTTTCTCTCTCTGATGACTAATCCACTTGCTTTTGACTTCCTCTTACCACTGACGTACTCACTGAATGACTTCTTGTTACTCGAGATGCTCTTGCTAGTTAAGTCTTATCTGTTGTACTAGCTTTATTGTGTTTGTCCCCATCTGCTCTTGCTAGGTGGTACTTCTGTCCTCACCTCACAGAAACCTGATCTGCCTTCTCCGTGCTTCCTTTTGTGAGCTCATGATTTAGCCTCATCAGTTGCTTCCTAGCTTTTCTCAACTTCCTTGTTGAAGGGATTGTCTGGGAAAGGTCTTCTAGAAACTCTCAGCTACCACTTGCTGTCTTTTTCCACAAAGAGGAAAAAGGCTGTGGCATGGGCTGGGGTTGGCAGGGAGAAATGGAGAAGAGAAGAGGACTTTGGGAACAGAGGTCTCAAGTTGAAGTTTTGAGGAAAGGTAAATTTGACTGAAGAAAGCAAAGAATTGAAAACCGGGAAGAGATGGGAAGGAAAAGAAGAACCCTTCGAGAGAGAAGTATTCATACTGTGAATGAGTAGCTCTGTAGAAACAAAGTCATACAGTACAACGAAAAGCCCATAACAAGAGGTGACAACCCTTACTCAAGCTGATCAAACATTTTCATCCAAAAAGCTTTTTGTGGGCTGCTCTTATACCCTGAGATTTAGATGGAACTGAAAAATTTCAAAGGTAGCATATTCCTGAGCATTACATATTTTTACATAGTAGGAGTTCTCCCATCCTTGAAATGGTGATCCTCAAGAGACTCTTTCTGAGTACAAGCAAGTTGAGGACACAAACATAAAGAAAATATATTTCTAGTAGTTAAGAAATAAATTTTTGATGAAATAAGTACTACTGAAGCAAAACTTCACAGAAAAATACCTTTCAAATAACAGAAATGTCTTTACATATTCTTGTGAAAATTGGTTTTGGTTTGAATGAGGAAATGAGATAGACTTGAAAGTAATATTCCATCTGCATGGTGGATCCTACATATGGGTAAATGATGAAGCTAAGATTACAGAGCTTCTCTCTCCTGCACAAGGGATGCTAACAGTCCCTTTGACCTCAGAGAGGAGACAGGATCTTTGCAATGCCTCTTCGCTAGGAGACAAAAAGATATCATTTAAGAGGAAAGTTGCCTTTAAGAAAAGAACAAGTCAATGTCCTTTGGTTTATATTTTACACATTTACAGAGTTACATTAAGAAAATTGCGTACCATTATAACCTGGGTCCTCAATGGTTTTGGAAAGAGGAGCAGAAAAGCTGGCTTTGGTTTCCTCTGAAAGGAGCAGTTTGACCCCTGCCAGAACAGAGAGCAGGCAGCCCCAGAGCTGGGACAACATGACAACAGTGGAAACTGGTGAACTTCGCCCAGTTGCAGAGCAAGCCTCCCATTGCAGAATGGGTATCCTGTCTGTCGGAACCCCGCCACAGTTCAGAGGATTTGAAGCTAGGACCCAGAGAAATGCCATCATGTTTACAAAGAGAAGGAGGGGGAGTGGGGGTGGAGGGGAAATAAAATCAAGCTTCCTTAGCTTTAGTGTTAACATTTCCAGATTCTCGGAAGGCCAACCACAGTACTTTGAAGAACTCCTAACATAAATTCTTGGTTTATATGGAATTTATGCAACCACCTCATTCCATGTAACAACAGCACTAGTTGTATTTTATTGTTTTATGGGATATATGCTTACCTTTTATGTCTGAAGCAATCCTGTTCCATAGAGCTGAAATTATGACAGTGCAATAAACCAAAGCTACTTGGTACACAGATTGATAAATAAAATCACCTCTTGGAATGCAGTTTATTCATATTCTGGAGAAAAGCACAATGTCTTCGTAAGACCACATGGTATTTCAAATTGGAAGGGATCAAGAGGTCTCTAGTCCCACCATCTCCTCTCATAGCAGGATCAGCTATGAGGTCAGATCAGGATGTGCAAGGCTTTATCCAGATGCTGCAGGGGATTTTCAGCTCAGGAGGGCCAGGTGAGTACTATGAGAGCTAGATGTGAGGCAACATAAATAGAAAGAAAGAGGAATAAGCTGAAAATGTTAAAAAGGACTAAGCCACTTGGGGAACAGGTGGAAAAGCCTGTACTTATTTCAATGTGTTCTCCTTTGATCCCGACTGAACCAAAGACATCTGACTTTCCCCATTCTTCTGCTGTCAGCAAATATTAGTGAAACTCAGTGGCAAAATGTTCTGTCCCTCCCTGATGCTGATTCCAGTAGAAGATGACAACCTACTACTTGTGTCATTTACTCTGCTGGCAGAGGTCTGTGCACCATATGGGGAGGGATGCAACAAGGGAAAGGTTCACATCCCTTGTCTGCTGGGGATGTGAGTGTGATGGGGAATGTGGGTGGGTTCATTTATTGTCTCAAAACCAGAGAAAATTATTTGAACACTAATTATTGGAAAAGATGATAGATGTTGCAAAGTCAAGCAATCCAACACTGGTAAATGCTGTAACTCAGATTGCTTGGGCAATGTTAATTTGTGTCCCAAATCTTGTGCACATGTGTTCTGATGCAACTTTTAATTAACAGCGCATTTTTACGCAACCTATAATTACACTGTTATGTACAATTTTTCTTGCAATTCCCTGATCTATTAAGTAGAAAAAAAAATAAAAAAAAAAAAAAGAAAAAAATAAAGATGACCACTTAAGAAGCCCCGATTCTCAGCAGGATTTAGGCACTTAAAATACCTTTATGAATCTGGGTCTTAATGAGGAGCAATTCAATATTTTGTTTTCTCCTTGTTCAGTATGGAGCCCCATGACTTATTTAATGCACTATCTTCAAATCCTGCTCTCAAGAACTAATGATTAATGTTCTCAGGGGATTTCTTATAATTCTCCCTTATGAAGTATCCAAGTGTTTCACAGATATTAATGCATTTATTTTCACAGTGTCTCCATAAGGGGAAGGTTTATTACCTTCTTTTCATGTTGGGAAACTCAAAGGCAGATGGGTTAAGGTGAAAACCATGAAGTTTTGAGTACCTGCAGCTCCCAGCAGTTTAGCATTCCTGAGTGTGGTGTGGCATTTTGTATTTTCAAAGCACAGCTCCTGTTCGCAACTGTGAATGTGCAGTGCTTTTATAAATCAGACTCCAGAGCCTCAAGGCAGGCACTCACAGAATGAGACAAATGCAACTGGAATAACATCATACGGTGTTTTGAGAAAGAGACACACTCTTCATCACACACACAGAAGCCTGACATCACTCTTGGTCAAAATGATGGAACAGCTGATGCAGTAATGGATTAATAAAGAATTAAAACTAGGTAAGATAATTAAAGCCAGTTAACCCAGATTTAAGGAAAATAAACTTTGTCACAACACCATTTTTTTATTGTTTTTTTTTTTTGTAATGAGGTTATGAATTTGATTAATGGAGACAATGAATTGGTGTAGACTGTTAGTGACTGCACAGTAAGAAAGATAAACCCAAGCCAGTTCTACCCAAATTTGGTCGAGGTTGTAAGTAGATGTTATATTCTGGACACAGCAGTGCCACCAGAAGAATTACATCCACCAGCTTGTGACCTTCCTAGCTAGAAATTAGCTCCCCTTCCAATCTGCCTGCAGAGCAGTTCCTCCGTGCACCCCCTACTTTACAGCAGGGTAAATGAGTGAAGTTCACTCAGACCAGCAACTCAAATTGCATAACCTTTTCCTGATCATTTTCCTTGAGGGGGGTTCAGGAGCTTTTCCAGATACTTCTGTACCTGCCAGCAGCCAGCCCATTGACTTTCTAAGTAATGAATTTAATTCTCTGAAGAAGCAGTGACACCCCTTAACTCTTCTTCCAGTCTCCCACCTCATTTGTGAGTCATCCACCTCTACAATTAACAAGACAGCCTTGTATAGGGAACAGCCGCCTTTGCAGTAAGGTGAGCCACATGTGAAGCAGGTCTATCCTGTTCACCGAATAAAGCAAGCACTCAGTGGAAAAAAACAGTAGGTAGTCATGTAATTAAAGGCTTTTCTTACTGTATGTACATAAATATTATGCACCTTATATATATGTATGCATATATAACACATAGGCAATATGTGAACACACAGAGAGACCAAATTAGATTTACACAAGCTACTTTACCTTGTGTAATTTCTATCTTTCAAGTGCTTAATTTTGCATTCTTTGTGGTGTTTTAATGTAGGGCTTTTTCTCTGCATGTATATATTAAAACAAAGCAAAACCCCTAATGAGTGCTTACACAAGACAAGCTCTACAGTGTGCATAATTTTTAGACAGAGATTGTTTGAATACCTTAATGGAATGTAGTGTAATCAAGTAGGAATAATCAAGTAGGAATTAAGTCAGTCCAGTGGCTTTTTTATTTTAAAGAGATCTTCAAATACTAGAATTAAATAAATTAAATTAAATGAACAATTAAATTAAATTAAACAGGCTTTGAGCTGGATTTCTGCTTCAAAAGACCAAAGGCTCTAACAGCATTCATTTTAAATTCCCTTGGTCATAAGACGGTAGGCAAACATCTAATGTTGAAAAATCACTTAGTGTAAATATATGTATATTTTCTGCATCCTTCTCTAAGGCTGCTGACAGATTCTTAACCGAAATAGTGAGACCGGAATAGTAATACTTAGTTCAGGAGCAAGATGGGTGGATTTTCACCTATAACGGGAATCACAACCTGCTCCATGCAGATGCTTACTGTCGCTGTTACTGTATAACTCGGTTTCTAAAAGGAAAGCAAAAACCAGAAAGCACCTAAGATATTCCTTAAGGATTATCAGAGGAAAGGAATCAGGACACCCTGAGGGAACTCAGTGACTCAGGGAGCAGTCCTCAGACAGATAATTTACACCTTGCATGCAGACTAACTGTGCAAGCACGTGTATATACTACAGAAAATATCCAAATAAATGTAAGGATGGCAACTCAAAGCCTAATTGCCTAAAATCATCAAATTCAAATCTTGCAGGACCTAACTGGAATATTTAATAAAAATGGAACCTATACTCAAGAACCTTATTTTCACAGGCAATATTTTCCTTTGATATTTTTTCTTCCTTTACACCTGGATAAGAGACATGCTCCATGAGGAGTGTTTATTTGCATGCCTGCTCCTATATTGTGTGTACAAACTCGGACTCACCTAGAGTCCAGGCAGTTTTGTCATGAGTCTGTGCTTACATAGGCTGGAAGCAAGCTTCAACATACAACAGCAAGTCTCAAGCCTCCAATACCATCCCAAACTGGATGCTACCTGTGGAGAGGCTGAGAAGGAGCAAAGTCTTGATTAAACCATGTTGTGCAGGCGTGTGATGCTGACATAACTACATTCATCTATTTACACATTACCTGGCATTCACAGCTGCTTGCACCCTGCTGGTCGTGCTCACAGTGGGACTAGATGATCACTTTAGGTCCCTTCCAACTAAACTATTCTATTCTTTACCACAGACAGGGATTACTGGGATAACCTGCACAGGCCTTGCTCACTTGATCTGCACAAATGTGGCCGTAGGTACTCTACCACTGCCTGTTCACAGCACGCACCTGTGCCAGTGGCTCACAGCTCAGCCCAGCTCATGGTTCTAAAGAAATCCATTCAAAAATTTCAAGAAGAGCATATTCTCTATTCTCTGCACAAGCATGACTCTGTGCATATGGTTTAAGAGAGAAATAAGGGCATTAATTAGTTCAAGTTGGAGAAACAGCATGTTGATTTTGCGCAAGAAAATTGTTATGAAACAAAATAATGGCCTTAACAAAAGGGAAAGGAAGAGGTTGGGGGAAAAATCATAATACTATTTTTTTGTTGTATTTTCTATCAACGTTTGAAGATTTGAGAAGTAAGAGACTTGCACTGCTAAACAGTTTGTAGCTACCTGGAACCCAGGTCAGCTTGTGCAAATAAAGCTCTGCAGTGCAGTCAGCCCAGCAGACTTTGTCTTTGCAAGCATAACCACTGATTTATACCTTGTCCCACAAAGGTCAAAACTCCCTTTACAACATGTTAGTAACGCTGTCTCTAGCTGTTAGCCTCTACCCTGGAAATACCAAGTACTTCTTTCAAAATGTTTTGTTGTTTTTTTTTTTTAACCTGATTTTATGCAGCCGAAAATCGAGTCTGTGGACTTCTGAAGTTAAAAGAAAAAACAAGAGAAAAAGGGAGGGAGGTGGCTCCTTTCGTTCATCCAATGGACTCTGTTTTATACCACTAGACCCCCAGGACCTGCTGCATCTGAAATAAAGAATGAAGTTCCAGCTAGTTTTGCTCTGGACTGGTAGAGTCTGGCTGGCACATGCACCTTGCCAGGGCATTTGCTCAGCACGCACCCAGTGTACCCGAGGAAAGGTGAAAGACATCAGCCGTACCAAGTACACTGCACCAAATGACTCACTGCAGACTTGCCCACCCTTTTTTTCCCCTCTGCTGCCCAGTGAGGATGCTGCATCTGAGGAATCTGAAAGTACAAAACGTAGAAAACTCAAGTTCCTCTGCAGCTGGAGACATCTGCTAGGAGGGAAAAGCTGCCAGCAGCAGCCAGAGAATGAGCGCTTACATCGGGATCAAGAAGAAATGCTATGAAGGGAGGAGTCAACTGGGAATAAACACCTGGCTTGGGAGATTTGGCTTAAAAAAAAAAAAAAAAAAAAAAAAGCAACAGTAAATTGTAAACGGTATTGTGAAGAAACAAACCTGGTATAGAATGACGGGGGAAAGGAAATTAGACTTTCATCCACACAAGGCTTCTGTTTGCGTTGATAGAACAGAAGGACACTGATGAGCAGCTTTTGTTGTGGCTTTTCTGTTCCCCCATACCGACTCGTCTGGTTCACGGATGGTCAGCCAGCAGAACAGGCAATGCCAATGGCCTCAGTCAGCAAGGAGGAGGTTGGTTTTTGCTCTCAAAGCTGTGTTTCTTCTTTTTAAGCAAACATTCATACCAGAGGTTTAGCCATCTTCTGCAGGAATTCATCAACTGGGCAATGAATTTAAAGCAACTGCCATTTAAAAAGAAGTCTGGGCTGGTGACTGCACATGTAGATTGTTCACACTTGTGACTGTGTCATGGCAGAACATCAAAGGCTTCCACCCGTTTCATGGCTGTTTGGAATGAGATGGGCAGCAAGCCAAAACCTACCTTGGTAAAAGCCTCCCATGTTGTGCAGCTTGGCTGTCCTGCCAAATACCTGAGGGAGGACATTTCTTATCTGCAGCTCATTTCCATAGGGATCAAGTGTTCCTGGCCATTTGGATTTTGATAAAAGTCTCTGTGTGGTTATTAGCTTTAACACTATTCCTGGGCTCTAGGCAGGAGGGAGATTGCTGGGCTAGTTTCACAGCGACGTTGACCTATTCATGATCTTCTTATTCAGTGTCAGACGGTTATTCTGACCTGGCATCTCACTGGCTCCTGCTTATTTTCATAAGCTTACCTGGAGCAGGAGACTCAGCTTCTTCTCTGAAACACACTTTTGTCATTAAGAACCTAGTGGTAAGAGACATATTTGTATAATTATGCAGCAATTCTCTGTTAACCTCTCTCAATTATTTTTAAAAGTATGTTGCTATGGGAAAATGCTCTTGGAATCAGTTATTTTAAAGCTTTCTTCTTAGACACTTAAACCCACCCTTCCATTATTGTCAGATTTGAGGACAAACCTTTATCCAGTTAGCGAGCATAGATGCAAAGTATGTTCTTCACTCTGCTGGGAACTGAGTGTCCTACCCACCTCTCCAAGACAACACAGCAAGTTGGTGCAGTGCTTATCAAGCATTAGCCTACATTAAAAAAGGAAGAAGATTATAGATGGTAAGATTAAAAGTTCAGGACAAAGTATCTTTTCCTCATTTTATTAGAAGTGGAAAAGTAGGAAGATTACAAAGCTAATAATTACTTCTTTTCAAAACACAAATAGAGGAGAAGTGTCCAAGTCAAGCGAAGTTCAGAGGCTGCTGTTTTCTTTAAGTGAATTTACTTAAACCTCCTGTGAGCTTTAGATCACACTTGCCTTTTTCTTTTCATTGCATGAGGCACAGACTCCTGAGCTGTGACTGATACCAGGCATTCACATTCCTCCCATTTTTGGGGTTGGCTGCCACTATCATGGAAAACATTAGTGTCAGCTTCACCTTTTTGCAAAACAGTCAGCATTTGGTTTGGCTGAACAAAAAAATATTTTGGAATGGACCTCAGTGACCTTCTGCAAATTGATAGCCAGCTTGCAACAGGCAAAGCTGAGTCACCAGTTGTGCGGGGTTGAAATCCAACCCGGACATCTGTAGCGAGTGTATCTTGCATTGCCAGCGTAATTGGTGTTGTGACGTTCTCAGGTTTTAAAATGGCTTTGAAGAGCCTCTGGTCAGATTTTGTTTGGATACTGTACGTTACACATAACCTCTGGGAGGAAGTGAATTTAGACTTCTACTCTGTAAACTTAGGTATCTGGGTTCTCTTCTTTTATATTCATTTTCCCAAGAAATTTCCAGTTCCTCAGAGCAAAGGAAAGTCTGAGTTTCTCCAAATTTACACTCTTCTGGTGGATTCAATTCATCAGACCTCTGAGGCAAAGAAGCAATTCACTCCTTTTATTAACACATTTATTCCTTGCAGGATTTCTGACACAGTTTCGATGAAGTCAAGGGGCCTATAAGGATGCTGGGGAGGGACTTTTCATTAGGGACTGTAGTGACAGGACAAGGGGTAACAGGTTCAAACTTAAACAGGGGAAGTTTAGACTGGATATAAGGAAGTTCTTTACTATAAGGGTGGTGAGGCACTGGAGTGGGTTGCCCAGGGAAGTCGTGAATGTTCAGTTCCTGGCAGTGTTCAAGGCCAGGTTGAACAGAGCCTTGAGTGATATTGTTTACTGTGAGGTGCCCCTGCCCATGGCAGGGGGGTTGGAACTAGATGATCTTAAGGTCCTTTCCAACCCAAACCATTCTATGATTCTAAGTCCACAGTGCTTGCAACTTCCTTTTTAAATCCAGTCTTAATACCACAGGGAAATTTCAGTTCCTCTGCAATGGGGTATAAGGGTTGTGTCGCCAATTTGACTGTACATTTTATGGTCTTTCCTGAATTTCTGAGTCTTCATCAACCTCCCACATAAAGTACAGTGCAACTAAAGTTTTCAGAAGGTGAAGTGCTTTGGAGTTGGCAGGCCGTTTTACTGGGCAGAGGAGAGCAAGCCCCTGTGTAACACTTTACATTTCATGTCCCAAAGTGTAACCTCTCCTTTAAACATTAAATTCAGTTTTGCTTTCAGATTATATCAACATTTTTAAGATAACCCTCTGGGTAAATGCTTTCTGCAAGAGATTCCTTGTGTGCCAAGTTCCCAGCTTACAGCCTTCTCTGACAGCCTGACTGCAAGTGTCAGCCACAGGCTACCATTTTAGAAGCTGCAACGTAATATTATTTTCAATAATTGGTAAGTTTTAGCTTTAGCAGGAATAATACAAATCCTGTAACCACCTTCTATAATCCACTGAATGCTCCAGGAGCCTTCATGCTGTTACCCACAGCAGGCACAGAACCAGTTGTACTTTATAGGAAAGCGCTGTAATTTTGCCCACCACAGTTTAGTCAACTTTTTCTTTATTTTTTGAGGAAAATTCCATGTGGTTTTAAGAACCATTATCTCATTTTAAACAAATGAGGTTGAGTATTTGTTGCGACTCTTTGAAACACCAGGGTCACAATCTGCTTGTACACAAAGCAGCTGAAGAGAGTTTTAAGTATACATCTCCCCCTAAGGATTTATTTTCATCGTGTTCAGCATAATGGTAGTGTAGGTCGTCTTTTTTTTTTCAGTATGAAGTATGGTACTTAACATTTCCCTGACGACTTCACCATTTCCCTCTTCCTCCTGGAATTCAGAATACTTAATGTATCACTGACTTTCTCTATTCCTTTTGAAGAATCTCATCTGTTTTGTGGGGATACACAAAAGCCTAACCCATCCAGAATTTGTCACAAGCATTTTTTGTTTTCCCCAGTAAAGGGAACGAATGCAAGCAATGGAAAAGCTTTTTCTGGCCACTTAGTTTCAAGTAATTTGCACCTGAAATATCTAGTTAGAGATCATCTGCTACCATTGGTTTCTGAATAGTGGAATCACTGCTGAAAAAATAAGTCAAACCAGGACAAACAGAGAGAAAAGCTATGTTGTCCAGAGCTATAATGTAGCAAAGCAAAAATTATGGCTGATGAAGTACCTCAAAATCCCAAACAGGCAATTAGCATTTGATTGTAATCACTGGTGGTTGCGGACAGTTTGAGCAATATCCAATCTCCCTTGCCTTTCCAACATGCAGTTTAAATGCAGTACAGATGCCTGAAGGTGGGAGCCTAGGACGCCTCTGCAACCAAGGCTAAGAGCTGGACATCTCCAGAGAGCAGCATAGAGTGCGCAGAGTTATGTGCCTTACATCAGCTGCTGCATGTCTAGCCACACTAATGCTTTTAAATCAGCCATGTTAGCATGGTTAACCTTAAAATATACGCTACTCTTTTTATTCTTTAAGCAGAAAGAATAGTGTAGGATTGCAGGATTTTCAGAAAAATGCATTTTTGAAAAATCTGCGATATTCAACTAGTATGGATTATTTTGCTGGTTTGCTGGCTTCACACATGCAATGTTTTTTTTGTCAAGGTCTAGGATGCAGCGAGGTAGAAAAATCCTAGCCCTTAGCTATTGATTGTACTGGAAAAGTGACTTCCTTGGCTCCTCCCAAAGTGAACCCCAAAAAGACCTAGATGGCAAAGAAGGGGTGATACCCTCCATCCTTTGTGTCTTGACACAAGGGAGACTTGGGTAAGGATCTGTAAAACTAAGTGCTCCCACCTTACCCTCCTCACTTGCTGTCCGTGGTAAGAGGATTCCCACCAGGCAGCAGAAGACTTGAGCAGATACAGGGTCATTTTGCTTTGTCTTGGACTTGCAGGGAGAAAAGGGGCCACATCTATTCACTCAGGGACATGGTGCAGGAGGAGAGAGTGGGTAGGAGAAAAAAGCCTTGTTCAAGTGCAGACACAGTGACCTCCTCCAGTTTTTCACTTTTGATTTTCTTCACTTCTTCACTTTTTAGGGAGGGGTGAGAGAAGCCAGAGCTTGCCCTGGGGATCTTCAGCTTGGTCTTTACTACTAAGAGTCAGTTGATACCCCAGGGGAGATGATTGGCCTGAAATCCCTCCAAGGCTATCGGGAGTCTGTATTACTTTAGGCCTAAAGGGAACAAGTTTTTAAGAGTCTTTGGAGAAAGTGTGAAAATTAACATTCAGCCATGTAACTGTATATCCTTCCAGGCAGTAGCAGGACCTCCTGCTCACAGAGACATTATGGCAGTGAATTTTCAGCCATTATATGCAGCGTGGGAAAGACAGTGTGATGAAAGACCTTAATTCTCCACCAGAAACCACATATAAACCCCCCCCTGCTTTTACTTTCAGATAACTAATAGGTGGTAATTAATAGGATCAGTCTGTAAAATCCCCTTTAGGGCTTGATCGGAAAAATGATTCAATGCCGTGTGTTCTACTGGGTGTATGTGGCATGCAGATATTTAACACATTGGTTGCAATTGCCTGTAAACAACCAGTTTATTTTTATTTTTATTTTCCCCTGAGAGGGGAAAAAAAGTGTCTATTGACTAAATTCTCCATTATAACTTTAACATTTAATCCCCAAGGTCTGAGCAATTACCTTCCTTTTTCCTTTGATATCTGATGCCCTCCAGCTGAGTTGCAGATTAGCAGACATAGGTGCTAAATTTAGTAGAATTAGTGTGCATAAGTACTAATTAAACTAGTTATGACAGGCACTGTCTGCACTGAATTTACAGGTTTTCCAAGAAGCTGCATCAGGGGCAGAGGCCTTCTAATTGGAATCCCCAGTTCAGCTACATGGGATGGAGCAGCACCTTCCCTATGCTATCTTCCCTGTGAGGTTCAGCGCCAACCTGTAGAGGACCAGTGCATTCAGAGCCTGGAAACAGAGCCACACTCAGCTGTCCCAGTTGGGAGGTATCACAGCACTTGAGTTTTGTGCTACCTGGATGTAAGTCCAGAAAAGCATGTCTCTGACCGGGACCACCTCATTTCTTTGGGGCTCACATTTGAAAGCATCGTTCTGCACTGCTTCAGAAATAGCAGCATGGTGTAACCCAGCAGCCGATGTGCTCAGTATACAAACTAAAAAGATAATTTCTCTGTTATTGCTGCAGACGCAGTTTAGGGTCACTGCATTCAACTGAGGTCTTTATTTTCTTTTTACATCTCACAAAAGATGGTAAAAATGAAAATTTCTACTCTCATTTGTATAAGAGCAATGACATTCCTTTCAAATTACATCTTTTAGTGACACCATGGAAACCTCTGGATTCTAAAAGGATTTGAACAACATAATTCACTGGGAATTGCAGAACAATTCTGCCGGTGTACCAGGGGAGAGAACTCAACTTGCTCTTCTTGAAAGCAAAAATAATGATCTTAAAACAAATTAACTCCAACAAACAAAATCCTTAGTTTGGAGTTGTACTCACTTGAAGTAAAATTCATGTCTGGTAATGATCTACTATAGAATGTACCAATTAAGTCCCGGTTGAGTCCTCAAAATAGGTCTTCAAGATGCATGTTTTGTGCTGATCCTCTCAATGGGAGAGAATTGCACTCCAAATTCTATTTGTTTGGTGAAACTAAGAAAAAGCTAGCAAGGCTTCCCATGAGTCTTAAGCTTACACTTTCACAGCTCACTCAAGCTGTTGGCATATTGCTGAATAATTGAGGAATGGGTGTAAAAGTATTTTTGAGGCTTAGTTTGAATGCATTATCAAGATTTTAATGTACTGTGTAGCTGTACGCAGCTGTGTATTGTAATTGTACAGCTGTGTTAAACTTCCTGATTTATCAGGTGCCTTTGCAACATGCAAAGAAAACCAGCACATCTCTTTTGATCCTTTAAGACAACTCACAGTATGCCATCAGCAAGAGCAGATATAGAATCATAGAACAGTTAGGGCTGGAAAGGACCTTAAGATCATCTAGTTCCAACCCCCCTGCCATGGGCAGGGATACCTCGCACTAAACCATGTCACCCAAGGCTCTGTCCAACCTGGCCTTGAACACCACCAGGGACAGAGCATTCACAACTTCCCTGGGCAACCCATTCCAGTGCCTCACCACCCTCACAGTAAAGAACTTCTTCCTTATATCC
>WYDI02016178.1:0-11267 GCA_009867235.2 Psittacus erithacus
CAGCAACCCCACAACAGAAGGATCCTCTGAGAGCCCAGGCAATGTGGACAGCTGCTCAATTTCCTCTGTCTCCAAAGGAGCAATACCAAAAGCCCATCTGTACCCTTTTGGGTCTTTGAAGTACCCTCTCCTGAGGTAGTCTATGCCAAGGATGCACGGAGCCTCTGGACCAATCACAATGGGGTGTTTTTGCCACTTTCTCCCAGTCAGGCTGATTTCAGCCTCCGGTACAGTCAACTCTTGGGATCCTCCTGTCACTCCAGAAATATAAATGGGTTCCACCCCTTGACAGCTTGAAAATCACCTCTTTCACTCCATCTGGGATCCTGCTCACCAGAGACTGAAGCCGCAGCTTTCATGAAATGATCATCCTTGCCCTTTGTTCTCCTTTTCAATTCACACACCAGTTCCTCCAGAGCTGAGGTAGGTTTTCCATCCCACTTTTTCATGTCTTCTCCGTGATCCCACAGGTAAAACCATAGGGTGGCCAGTGGCGTGTACCTTCTATATCTTCTCTCTTGAGCAATGGGACACCTTTTGTTATTAGCTGAGACATGTGTTGGTACACATGGGGGGCTGGATAGATCCGATAGATCATCTCTCAATTGTTTGAACTCCTGGGACAGTTTTTGCACAGCTGAAATGATGGAAGGGGTGAGATTGTCTTTGAACTCTTGGAGTTGATGAATCATTTCATCCACTGTTGCTGGTACTATGTCATTCCAGGTTATTGCTGCCAATGAGTGGGCATATGATGGTGGTGCACTCCGTGTAAATTTCCACCACAAGGGTCATGTAAATTCGACTTCATCTGGATCTGCAGATGCATTCCTAACATCCAGCCTATGATAGGTCATCTCTACAATGGCTGATTCCCTTGGAGACTGGATGCCTTTCTCTAGCATGGTCCAGTTGGCTGAACGACTCGTAACATCATCCTTGAACAGAAATCTTTCTTTCACAGCTGCCAAGAGCCACCTCCAAAGGCTGAGGGACCTTTACTCTCTTGCAATTGCTCTGTCAATTCCCCCTTCCCTAGCAAGTGATCCCAGCTGCTTGGCTTCCCTACCTTCTAGTTCATGACCATTGGCCCCATTGTCCCAGCATTGGAGCATCCAGGTGGTGATGTGCTCCCCTGGTTGACGGGTAAAATCTTTTCATGTATTCCATAGCTCGGCTGAGGTCCAAGGTCAAGAAGTCATCTCTTCTTCTTCCTGTTCCTCTGATTCACATAATAATAACTCTTGATCAGATGCTGTCCCATGTAGTAAGTGCATTGGTTCTTCATCTTTCTTCTCTGTACGGGTTGCTGTTTCTGCCTTTTGTTTGTTTTTCCCTTGCGTACAGGGGCAACCGATATTGGCACAAATTGGTCCTCTGGTTTAGCTGCAGTGATTATCACTGTGGCTGGAGTGGCTGCAGTATCTGTTGTTGGGGTTGGTGCAGCCACTGTGCTTGGGGTTTGAGTAGCACCAGCAGCTGCACTGTCTGTTGTAGTCAGTGTTGAGTAGCTGCTGTACTTGTCGCTGGGGCTGGATTAGCTGTGTTGTCTGCTGCTTTGTCATCAGATCCAGAGACATTTTTTTCCCTTTGAAGGTGCTGGATAGTGTTGAACAAGGCTGTGTAAGCACAGGCCAAGCCCCAGCACGTTGCCATGATTTGTCCCTCTCTGGTATGACCAGGATGACAACACAGCTCTTTTAAGTGTTTTACTAATATGTCTGGATTTTGCACTTGTTCTGTGGTGAAGTTCCAAAGCACTGGAGGGGCCCACTGGCCTAGATACTCACCCATAATATCCCACACACCCTGCCACTCATGACTGTCCAGCCTTGGGGAAAATCTCTTGGTCCTCCTATATCATCGTCTAACCCTAGACAAGACCTAAACCCAGCTCAGCTTAACTCTCAAGATCAGACAAAATGGTCGTGGGTAAAACACATTCTGTATGCGTGCCAACATGGTGATCCCCATCACAATCAGCAGTCAGGTCTCAAGGGTACCCAAAGGCCATTCAAAACCTTCAGAACTCTCAAATGATGCTGTAAATAGTCTGATGGGGGGGCTGGGAATGTAAGGGAATGTCCCATTCTTAGGTTCACCACCCAAGGAGGAAACAAAAGATGTGTAATTGCTAAACATTTCCATTATATACCTCCCAAAGTATAGAGGTGATGACCACACTGGGAACGCAAGCCAGATCAGTTTCATGACCAATGAGTCTATTGTCATTACCATAAAGTACAGTGAAACAAGAACCTTAGCCCAATCTCCCCACCCAATAAACACTAACACAGCAAATACCGGCTGTAATTAAGGTACGACATGCTGAAACTCTGAGATCAAGTGCAACAACTTTGAGAGCCAATGAGTCAGCATTGTGATGGGTGACTATTAATCTGAAACAATGAATGGTTATCACAAGTACGATCAGACACACTCTGGTCAGATCTGTTGTTATCTCAACCCTTCATGCCCCACACTAGGTGCCAGAAAGAATTGTCATGGTTTAAGCCCAGATGGTAACTCAGAACCAAGCAGCTGCTCGCTCAATCTCCCCCCAGCCCCTTTTTCCCCCCACTCCCGGAGGGATGAGGAGGAGAATGGAAAGAATGTAACTCCCATGGGTTGAGATCAGAACAGTCCAGTAGCTAAGGTATAACACAAACCACTGCTGCTGCCACCAATAATAACAGTCATAAGGGAAATAACAAGAGAAGAGAATACAACCACTTGCCACCCACTAACTGACAATCTGAGCCGTGATCTGGGCCTTCCAGGTAACTCCCCCCTGGGAACTCATATCTCTGGGAGTGGGGGGGAAGAAGGGGAGTGAGTGAGCAGCTGCGTGGTTCTGAGTTACTGGCTGGGCTTAAACCACAACAGTGCCTAAATATTTAAGATGTTACTTTTAAATGTTTGTATAGCTGGAAAAGCTTGGAAAATATAAGACTTGCTAATGCAGCTTACTGAAAATGCTGGAAACAACAAGGCAGGCCGGTGCCTCTATGCTAAGGTATAAGGGGAATCCAGTAGGAAAGATGTATCTAAATGTCGCCAGGTTGCTTGAAAATTGCAGCCTTATTCATTTAGCACATTGGCTACTCTGAGGATTCCCTCAGTGCCTCAGCCATTAGGATCTCAAAGGATTTGCATTAGTTGAGGTTTGGGAAGAAGGAAAGAAACCTTGAAGGTTATCTGTCTCCCCTGGCTTTACCTCACACAATTAAAGTCAAATAATGGGGAAAAGAAGTGTTCATTTTTCATAAAAGTATTCTTTTTCATCAGTTCAGCTGATAATCAGAACATTCTAGCAAATGGCTTTATAGATTAATCCTTTTTTTTAAAGACTCCAGTCTTTGCTGTAAAGAGACTACAGTTGGAAAGGAAGAAGACCCTTTGAAAGAAACCACAGGAAGAAAGACAGAGAGATCCATGCATACATTAAGCATGCTTTGAATATATGCCTTAACAATCCATCGTTTCATCTCAGATCCTTAATCAAACTTTGATCAAGAGGCTAATTTATTCATAGATGTTAACCCCACTTTCTTCAGAAGGGAAGATGTTGGAGAAGCTGGCCCAGGCCCACAAACACACACATCCAAATGGATATGCAACAATAGTTTGACATTTCGTTTACTAGCTTGCCTACTTGTCTAGTTGCCTTGTAGTTCCTCCAGATCTTCCTGCTCATCATGTCTTTCTGTGACTCAGATCCATCAAAGCATGTAAGCATTGTTTTCAGTGCTAGTTCTGCACATCTGAAGGTCACATTTTTAAAAGTGTTAAAGGTTTAGGCATGTGCCCAGGGGGATTTTGTAAGCTCCTTGCAATGCACCCCACCTACTACAATAAACCGTCAGGCTTTGGAAATGTGTCTTGGCACTTAACCTGCCTCTTTGGCACCTGAAGCAATCAGGGCTGCAGTTATTCATCATCGTCTGGCTTTTTGTGAATGTAAGAGGAAAGCTAGTAAGTGAACCTATGTGACAATCAGAAAAATGCTCTACTGTGGTGTCTTTCTTCATTTCTAGGTTGGCGTTTGCTAGGAATTCCCCCCAGATAATTCCAAGCATTGGAACAGGTAGCCCGAAGAAGTGGTGAATACTCCATCACTGGCAGTCTTCAAGGCCAGGTTGGACAGAGCCTTGGGTAACATGGTCTGGTGTGAGATGTCCCTGCCCGCGGCAAAGGGGTTGTAACTAGATGACCTTAAGGTCCTTTCCAACCGAAACCATTCTGTGATTCTATAATCAGTTAATAAATCTTTCCCTAAGATTTGATTATTTTCTAGGAAGATTCAGTGATCTCTTCTCCCATCTCACTGCTGATCATTATATACTCCTTTGTCTGCTGTGGTAAGGAACTGGTTTCAGTAAATCCACAGTGAATGAACTTGAGGTCCCTTGTTCTGCAGTGACCATTGTTCAGAACCTTAGCTGGCCAACCACTTGGTGTGGAGCAGGAACTGAGGGACACTGCATTCATGTTCTTGTAAATGCTTTGGTTGGTTGGGTTTGCTTTGTGTCAACACCCAAGGCCTATCTAGGAGGGAAGCTTTAATGACTGAGACTTTCAGTTTTATAGGGTGATTCTGGGGGGAGGCTTCCATCTGAAGACATTTTTAAAAGGCATATTAGGGAAAAAAAATAACTTGCTTGCTGGGCTGACTGCTCTTGCAATCACCACATACCTGTGCACAAAAGAACAGGACTCTGGGTTTGTAGGTTGATCTGTCAGATATATACAACTCCCAACAGGCCTTCAGTGATTATCAATTGCACAATATGTATAAGCTGCTCATCCTGTTGTTCCTTCAACAATTACATGCCTCTCTTTTATCTTTTTCTTTGTAGCTTCAAGACAAAACCTTTTCTTCTCATTGGCCATAAATCCTGATGTGTTGGGTCATTTTATACTTTAATGATGGAGACTACTAATAAGATAATCCATTCTGAGTGATTACTGCACAACTTGTGGAGCCTGACAGTTTCATAATTTCTTGGGATCATGCCTATAACCCTGAGGACTTTATTTCTTTTCCTTTTATTGCTTTCATTTCTTCTCTTGTTAATCTTAGCCTTCATCCTGAAATGCAAAAAAGGCACCCTACCAAAGTTCGAACAACGCTGGGTGTACTGAGCAGAGGTCTGGCTTTCCATTAATGGAAGAGGAAAACTAGTAAGTGAACCCATGTGACAACCAGACTAATGCTCTACTATGGCACCTTTCTTCATTTCTAGGTTGGCCTTTGCTAGAAATTCCCCCCGGATAATTCCAGTCACTGAAACAGGCTGCCTAAAGAAGTGGTGAATGCTCCATCACTGGCAGTATTCAAGGCCAGGCTGAAAAGAGCATTGGATGACATGGTCTAGTGTGAGGTATCCCTGCCCATGGCAGGGGGTTGGAACTAAATGATCTTAAGGTCCTTTCCTGCCCAAACCATTCTATGATTCTGTGATTCTATACCTATTTGCATAGAAGCACACAGCAGTATATAGCAGGGGTAAACAGCAGTTTTGTAAACTCCAGTGGACAATGTGGACAGCAGCAGTCCAGTGTCTGGAGATCTGGTATAAATTTACGCAGCAGCAGTTATCATAGAAGGTTCTGCCAGAGTTTGAGGAAACCACAGTTCCCAGATTCTGAAGCACCTGAATTACATGGGCCATTGCAGACAGGCAGTGGCATAGTCTCTCCATGATGGTATTTTGCAGAATGATTTGTAGGGGTTTTTTTCCTACAACATACAACTGGCATCACAGATGATTTTCCCCCCAGGGTTAAATCTCCCTAAGGCGCAAACCAGATGTCCCCATCCTTCCACATTACCCACTGAGTACAACCAGGTCCTTGTGTGAAGGAAGCCTTTCCCATGGGAAGAGCAATCCACATCACTTCCCTAGCCACTTTCTTATGTGCACTACAGGGGTCTTTTCTTCTCTTACAGTTTGTAAGGGTTTCATTTGGGCAGGACCAGGACAATAAGAAGATCCTCTGGTGTCCCAGCACTTCCATGCCCCATTTCCCGGTGCTCTCAACAGTGTCTTTAACAGTCCATTCATTAATCCTATTGTCTGACTCAGTTCTTTCTGGGGTACTCCACTTTGGAGCAGGGAAGAGTGTGAGGAGTCCTCCCCTGAGGAGGAAGGAGCAGCAGAAACATCCGATGAGCTGACCGCAGTCCCCATTCCCCAAAGAAGGAAGAATCCTAGACTTTGCAAATGAAAAGGGAAACTTAATGTAGCAGTAAAAGTTTGGTGATTTTAACGACACCCTTCTAAGACAGCAAACTTCAGGCACACACTTTATGAGGACTGAAAAGCATGCAATTAAAGCCCTTCAGCTTTGGCAGAAGGCAGGGTGCAATGGCTTGTGATATAACAGGATGGTGAGACAAGAGAGTGGGCAGTTGGTGAGATAGCACAGAGACGTTTAGGGTGATCATCTGGATTCTACTGCTGCCTGCAGAATAGCCATGTGGGGGTGTGTATGTAGATAGAGTAGATACATCATGCGTGCTTGTGTTACACGTATTTGAAGTTATCTTTGAATCATAGATAATTCATGGCAATTATCTGGTGAGTAAGCTCTGTGGAAAAAAGTTGTTCAACGGTTCTCTGTGCATGTGTGTGAAACAGAGGAAAAAAATCTTGCCATTTTAGATGCTGGTAGACAGAACAATATGAACGGCATAGCAGCTCTTCATGGGGGAAGGCAGGAGATGTGTGCAATGGCAGTGCCCAAGAACACAGAACTCATTTTTTCAGTATAAAAATTACTATTTTATATGAAGAGTAGAGATTCTTATTTTTCTGCCAAGAAAAAGGCTGAAAAAGAGAATCACAGGATGATAAGCATCTTTTGGCTGCGGGAATTCCAGAGCTCTCTTGTGTAACAGAATTGCTTTCCAAGTCCTTTTTGTGTTGCTGCTGCTCTGACTGAGAAGTATGCCAAGCCACGAGAAACTTCAAATGCACCATTTAATTCATGCTCTGCTAAGAGCTGTGTATCATAGAAAATGATACATAGACATCCAGCATCTTGAAGCACTTCCAGACTACATCACAGGACTGAGGTTTGGGTTATGCTCTTGTCCAGTCTAGATGTATGTTTCCCAGGCATTGTGGGTTTACATTTCAGTGAAGCTCATTGCTAGCATACCACTCCATCAGCCATCTTGCATTTATCTTCACCTCCTTTCAGTTTGTTGCCCTTCATGCTGCAGAATCATAGAATCATAGAATGGTTGGGGTTGGAAAGAACCTTAAGATCATCCAGTTCCAGCCCCCTGCCTTGGGCAGGGATGCCTCACACTAGGCCAGGTTGCCCAAGGCTCTGTCCAGCCTGGCCTTGAACACTGCCAGGGATGGAACATTTACTGCTTCTTTGGGCAGCCTGTTCCAGTGCCTCACCAACCTCACAGTGATCAGAAAGTCACAAGACCTGACTTAGAGGCCTATGGGTTTTTAGAAGAAGAAGACAAAGGAAGGGAAAACAAAAAAAATATTTGTTTTTAAATCCATGGAAAAAGGGGGGAGGCAACAGCTCGGGGAGGTATTTCAAACTCTTACTATTCGTAAACTTCATTGTCCTGGAGCAGCTGTAGTCCCAATGCCTAGCAGTGATGTGTTAGTTCTTGTCCTGTGCTTGTTGAACATACTGTGTGAGTATCAACCCTCCTGCAACCATAGAATCATACACTCAAACGGGCTGGAAAACACCTTTAAAATCATCAAGTACAACCATTCCCCCAGCATTGCCAAGGCCACTAAACCATGTCATAAGGGCCTCATCTACACCGTTTGTGAACACTTCCAAGGACTGTGATTCCACCATTCCCCAGGCAGCCTGGTCCAAGCAATGCCCAATTGTCCCCCTGGGAAAGAAATTGTCTCTAATCTCTAGTCTAAACCTCCCCTGGTGCAGCTTGAGGTCATTACCTCTTGTCCTGTCACTTGTTACTTGCCATAAGAGACTGACCCCACCTCACTACAACCTCCTTTTAGGTGGCTGGAGGGAGAGATAAGGTCCCCCCCAGTCTTCTCCAGACTAAACCCCCACCAGGGCCCTCAGCTGTTCCTCATCAGACTTGTGCTCCAAACCCTTCACCAGCTCCGTTGCCTTTCTCTGGACCTGCTCCAGCCACCTCAGTGTCTGTCCTGTAGTGGCAGCTTTGTCACTGTTCAGTTTAGAGCCAAATTTCAGGGATTCTGCTGTTGCTTGGGAGAGATGCAAAGAAAAGGCTATGTTCAGGAGCTACACAGTGAAGGTGCTGGTGCTGCTGCAGAAGCTGTTCAGATGTGAGAATGAGGGAGAAGCTGCATCAGTGCAGGATTCTGACTGCAAGGTCATCACTCAGACTGGCTTGAAATAGGAAGAAATGGCACCGCTGCACCAGGCAGTGAAGTACACGTGAGCTGAATGGCAACGGCACTGCCAAAACAGTCTTAAAGACTATTTTTGCCTGTAGTGCTGAATTTTCCCATCCATGCTAGTTCAGGGGAGAGCAGCATGGCCACGGATCAGAGGCAGAGATCCCCATTGCTCAAAATGCCAGTAGTACAAAGAGGATGTGTCAGACACTTTCTGTCTGCTGCCTTGACTCCTGCTTTGTAACTTCATGTGCAGCAGGCAGTGCTGAGATCTTCCACCACCCCTAGGAAAACAAGGCAGGAACTGATCATGTTAGCCAGAAGCTCATTTCTACCACTTTTATACAAGACTTCATTGGAGTTACTCCTGACTTATGACTGCTTTGCAAGATAATCAGTGAGTTTAGGTCAATGCTGTAAGGGTTTAATTCAGCAGTGACAATGTAACACAGGTAATGAGGAAAAAATCACCAAAACAGCTACTGTGCACAGTAGTGCACAGTAGTTGTGGACAAATCAAATTGCCTTGTTTTCTGAAGTACTATAATGTATCTTGCCCTACCCTGCAATCATTTGATATAATTATTCCAGTCAAAATTAAAATGAACAGCAAAACTCATCATCTTTTAGTTTCTTACATAGAAAAAGTGGCCTGTTCTTGTTTAATCAGAGATGTCTGACATGCACCTCATTGTGAAGCAGTGGCTGGTGTGGAGTCAGACACATGTGCTGCATTACCTTCTGTCCCGTACCACCAAGGTTTACACCAGAGGGCTGTGGAGGGACTGACAGGCCAAATCCCATCCAAGTATGTCGTTCCTTCATCACATTTGGCAAGCACATGTAGAATGCCAGTTTTCTTTCTCCCATTAGAACGATTGCCAGCACACTCCTACCAGAGGGCAGAAAGAACACCAGCATAAATGAGCTGGGGCTGCTTTTTATTTCCCGGTTCTAGTCCCCTTTGTTGTACTGCATGTCCCTATATCCCTTGCCTGCAACCTTCTGCTACTGCCCAACTAAAGCAAGCTGGTGTGTAAATTCCTGGGGGGGTCTGAAACCAGATAGTTTGCATGGCAAATCCATAGAACCACAAACTGAAAAAAGCTGTTGAGCATCATTGTTTATAATTAGTTTTTGACTGAAGTCCCAGTCTGCTATAGGGAATGGTTTTATCTCTGTGCATGTGTGGGTGGGAAGAGAAAAGTAGAGAACTGCATTAGGGAACCAATCCTTATCCTGAGGGGAAGAAAGAATAGGGTAGTATACTCTAACCCCATGGGATCAAAGGTGGAGCCAACACAGACATAAACACCTTTACGCGATGTTCTGTCTCCCTGATTTTGTTGATTTAAATAGTAAATAGTAAGTTGGGGCAACAAAGCTTTTAGCCTGCAGATGCACACCTTCTTTTCTTTTGGTCAGATGGTGATTGGCAGCCCTCAGGTTGTTCAGTGTCTGAAGCACTGTCCTGGGCCTGATGCACTGTGGCATTTCAACCACCGCAACAAGCCGTGTCTGAAGTTCTTCATCACAGCTCATTTCACAGCGGATTACGGGATAAATTGGGACAATCACACACTCAGGCATCAAAATCCAGTGCATAACCTAGCCATGGAATTTCACTCTAGGAAAGCAGTTATCCAACTCCCTGAATTTGAGATGTGAGTGGCCACAGGACTCCAACCAAAGGCTGGAGCCAGCAGTTGGGACTCTACTGCTCTGTCACGAGCCCACAGATCCTAGGGAAAAATCTCCCAACATTTTTTGTGCCCTGGCTCCCCCAGCCACTGATGAGCTGGAATAAAGTCTGCCTTACATCTCACAAGAATGTCAAGTGGCTTAATGCATGTTTGCAAAAGGACCCAGAGATTTTGGGATGAAAGACATTCTGTAAGAACCATGTGGTTTGATGTGCTGCCATCTTGGTACCTGAAGGATAACTTTAAGGATACAAAACCCTGTATTCAGACTTCTGAGTTCTGGGAGGGCATCTGCCTGCCTGCAGAATAAAAATCTGCTCAGACCATAATTAGCTGATGAATGAGAAAAAAACCCTGCCTCAAATGTTTTAGGCTGTATTCCCAAACACGCTGTGCTGCTTGTTATATACCACTGCACCAACAAGTCATTGTCTTAAAGAAAACCCAGCAATATGCATTCTTCTCTACAGCTGGACTGTGGGCACTTCTCAGTCTTTCAGAATCCGCACTCTTAAGTGTAGTGCTGAAAGCTGTTTCATTTATTTCAAAACACATGGTAATGAAGCAAAATAATAATAGAAAAAGTAAACTGAATTTTTATTTTTTAGCATTTGATCATGTTCATCTGATAGCATGTTTTCATCTCATAGAAACATAGAATGGTTAGTGTTGGAAAGGACCTTAAGATCATCCAGTTCCAACCCCCCGCCATGGGCAGGGACACCTCACACTAGGCCATGTTGCCCGAGGCTGTGTTCAGCCTGGTCTTGAACACTCTCAGGATAATTTAAATATTTAAAGCCACACAGAATTCTGCTGGCAAAAATGTATTAGCTTAGATTGGGATTATAGTAAATCCTGAATAGCATTTACTGCTGAAGTGTAGTTTAGTATTTCTTGTAGAGAAATAAACACAGATTCGATGGGATTCCCTACGTCCTGATTTCCAGCCCCCTTTTCTTGCAGCAGCCTTGTGGTAAAATGCCTTGATGACAGCCAGCAAGTTTCACCTTGACATTAAAAGGCAGGGGAGAGGTTGCTCCAGAGAAGCCTGCTCCAGCCTGTTGCTTCAATTCAGTTTTCTTCTGCAATGCTAAAATGTTCTTAGGATCATAGAATCATAGAATAGTTAGGGTTGGAAAGGACCTTAAGATCATCCAGTTCCAACTCCCCTGCCATGGGCAGG